>CM072525.1:5638600-5651100 GCA_036898135.1 Oncomelania hupensis | reverse complement strand
AAGCGTTCAGCATGAGGGTTGTAAGTACAGCTACAATAATAAATCCGTATGCATATACTTGTTATTGCTATTCTTTTTTTATTAGTGATTAATATATACATTGTTACAAAGAAAGACAAGAAACATTGTTGAAGGAGATCAAACACAGAGGTCCTGATTCGGCTTTTTGCAGTCCGCTGGACCCTATAATTATTTTATTTTTTTAAAAATTGAAGTCATCAAAAGACCCCAGGTTCGCATCCAGGAGGAGGCAGAAGAAGAAGGAGACCGAAAAAGAGGTGGGAGGACAACATTCGAGAATGGACTGGCTTGACACTGAGCGAAGTCATGAGGGTTGCTGAGGACAGAGAAAGATGGAGTACGCTGGTTAAACGATCAGCTTTGGTGCTCCAACGATCTTCGAGTTACGGGATAGGATAGGATAGGATAGGATAGGATAAAACGTCACATACACATACACACACACACACACACGCACACCCACACCCCCACACACACACACCCGCACACACACACATCTCAATACATATATTTCGTTACATTGCTTCTTCAGGAATTAATAAACGAACTCAACTTTTGCGAAAAATTGACTGTAAACTTTGTGGCCGACCAGACTGCTACATGGGTGACTGGGTGACTTATCTCCCTTATATGGCCTGTCTTCATTGGAAAGTTCGTGGATGGCTTGAGGAGGTTCAAAATCTGGGGTTTTTCTCGAGGTTCTCATATCCCGAATCTAGCTTGCTGAACTTTTCGGACAAAAAAACGGTTCAGGATCCTAGGTTCGGCATCTGAGAACCTCGAAAAGGGAAGTTTTTTAAACCTCCCCGAGCCTTCCCGAACCTTGCAATTAAGAAAGGCCATTAGAACAACTTACAGACGCTCACCACTCACACGTGGAGTTACCGGTGCGTGCGCGCTGCTGTGGCTGTTTCGCAAGCGCATTAACCAAGTACAATATACCCTCAAGACCCGGCCATGCTTTTTGTTAGGTACCCGGCCACAGTTGGATTGCACTTTGATGTCCTTAGGTATTTCCTACCGTATTGGCTAACGTAACATTTCACAAGGATAGCGCATGTTTGATTTTTTCTATCCTATCCTATCCTATCCTATCCCGTAACTCGAAGGTCGTTGGGGCACCACAGATGGTCGTTTAACCAGCGTACTCCATTTTTCTTTGTCCTCAGCAACCCTCATGGTTTCGCTCAGTGTCAAGCTGCGTTCCCTTGTCATCTCCATCTTCCTATACGGTTGCGAAACATGGACCCTCACAACAGATCAACAACGAAGAATACGAAGCATGGAGATGAGGTGCTACAGAAGAATTCTGGGCATTTCCTATACCCAGCACATCACCAACAACAAAATCCGAGAGACCATCACACAAGCCATTGGACAACACGATGACATGCTCACAGTGCTGAAGAAACAGAAACTCCGATGGTACGGCCACGTCACCAGAGCATCAGGCTTTGTAAAGGCCATCCTGCAAGGCACAGTGCAAGGAGACAGAAGAAGAGCGAGACCGAAAAAGAGGTGGGAGGACAACATTCGAGAATGGACTGGCTTGACCCTGAGCGAAGCCATGAGGGTTGCTGAGGACAGAGAAAGATGGAGTACGCTGGTTAAACGATCATCTGTGGTGTCCCAACGACATTCGAGTTATAGGATAGGATACGCCCATGTATGTCTACAATCTCTTAAGGCGATATAGCTTTGTTGATGCATTGGTGTCATGTGAAAGTTTGTTTGTGTATTTAAGAGTAACAGGCTTGTTTTTTAAGACTTGAATCATTTGATAATATTTTAAGATAACGTCTCTCTGGTCCTGATTTGGCTCGGAAGAGTCCGCTGGACCTAAAGCAATAATCTTGTATTGTATTGTATTGTTGATGCATTTTGTCCTCTCCTAGCCAGTTGGTTGTTATGTGTTTGTACAGGCTCCCTGTATGCTGCTGGCCATGTGCCTGACAGCGCTGTACCTGACGTCCGAGGTGGAGGGGGCGAAGGCTGTGTCCAAGACCAAGAAAACACTCGGACCAGCGTAAACATCCGCCATTTTAATTCTGACCTCGTTTCCCATAATCGTCCATACGTTTATTTGTTTATTTCAGTTATTTATTTCATAGTTTGGTAAAAATTTTATGTTGCGCTTTTCCAGCTCACGAGCTGTTCAGGGCGCAGCCCGATACAAGATATAACTGAAGCCGCCCGAGGCGCCCATTTGCAGCCTTTGGGTGCACAGTATGGCTCCAAGACAATAACAGATTTGTGGACATGTCTGTTATTTCTTTCAAGTTTGCTTAACTTAATCTTTTTATTTGAATTTTTTTTTGTCTGGATTTCATCGTGGTCCTCCTCTTTCTCTCTCTCTCTCTTTCTCTCTCTCTCTCTCTCTCTCTCTCTCTCTCTCTCTCTCTCTCTCTCTCTCTTTATCATTCTTCTATCCTACAGCGGACTTTCATTGTTAGCACATAAAAACACTGATACAGCGGACTTTCATTGTTAGCACATAAAACACTGATACAGTGGACTTTCATTGTTAGCACATAAAACACTGATACAGTGGACTTTCATTGTGGACTACCAACAGAAAATATCTAGGAATAATTATGACATTTACACAACGAGGGGATAACGAGAGAAAGGACGCGTTAAAAAAATAAAAGAAAAATATTAACGACGTTTGTTTAATTAGGATGACCATGAGTTAACTCGGAAAATTGCGTATTTGTCACACTACAAGATGATATAATGGGTAGTCGTCGCTACTCTTTCAATTCTTGGCGTCTCTTCCTAATTGTTGTATGAACACAACATTAACAAGGACTGCTATACACCTTTTCGCGGCGGTGTTATTTTTTTTAGATGCTATTGATAATAACCTAAACAAATTAATTGATCGATTTATACCAAAGTCGTGCTTTGTGAGAAGTTATAAGGTTGAAACTTTTTTTTCTTCCGTTGGAGTAACCCTCGCTGTGTCTTCGAAAAGGCTCTGTGATCCTGAAATGCGTGATCTTGAGATCTTTAACACATATATCGCCAGTTTGTTTTATAGCATTACGTTTTCAGCTACTCCCATAGTTTTTTTTTCTATTAGTTGGTTGTTTGATTGGTACACTTGACTAATTGCTTGGCATGTGTGTTTTCTTCTTTCTTTTTCTTTTTGTTTTGTTTCTGGTTTTTGGTTGGCTCGTGTCTTTGTTTGCCAACTCTTTAAAATTAAAATAAAAAGTAAAAAAGAAAATTTCAAGTCAATTATTAAATACTACGATCACGTGTTACACGTGCACGAATCATTAAACTTTGTTGTCACATGGTTTTAAGCAAACTTATATTATGCACTAGACTATGCACTACAGGAGTTGTTGTTGTTTGTAGATTATAGTCACACGACACTTTCGCATATAGGTGACCTCTGGACCGATTTATACTGACACCAGCGGGCCAGTTGTTCGTAAAGGGGAAAATAATATGATCACACGTTGACCAATCCGGGATTCGAACCAGCGACCTTTCGGTTACTAGCAAGACGCTCTTACCAACTGAGCTACCCGGCCCCTCTTCTACAGGAGTTAGTTAGACAGTCGTTGTTTATAGGGTCCAGCGGACTACACAGAGAGGAATCAGGCCAACAACTTGGTTGAAAGAGGACTCACCCCTGATCCGTATTAAAAAGATCTGCTGAAACAACTCTAATGGTCACTGAAAGCACTGTACCAGCCGGACACTTTACAACAAGGGCATCCCATGCAGGAAGACTTTACTCTAATTTATCGAATTCCCGTTTACAAAAACAAACAACCTATAGACTATAAACATATTTATAAAATATTAATAAAACATCATATCCTATCCTATCCTATCCTATCCCGTAACTCGGAGGTCGTAGGGGCACTACAGATGATCGTTTAACCAGCGTACTCCATCTTTCCCTGTCCTCAGCAACCCTGATTGCTTCGCTCAAGGTCAAACCAGTCCATTCTGGAATGTTGTTCTCCCACCTCTTTTTCTGTCGCCCTCTTCTTCTACCGCCTTGCAGGATAGTCTTTACAAGACCTGATGATCTGTTGACGTGGCCATACCATCGGAGTTTCGTTTTTTTTACCACTGCGAGCAGGCAATCGTGTTGTCCAATGGCTTGTGTGATGGTCTGTCGGACTTCGTCGTTGTTGATGTGTTGGGTATAGGAAATGCCCAGAAGTCTTCTGTAGCACCTCATCTCCATGCTTTGTATTCTCCGTTGTAGATCTGCTGTGAGGGTCCATGTTTCGCAATCGTATAGGAAAATGGAGATGACAAGGGAGCGCAGTAGTCTTACCTTGGAATGTAGGCTGATGGTCCTGTCTTTCCAAATTGGCTTCAACCTCACCATGGCAGCAGTGGTTTGTGCGATCCTGGAGTGGACTTCCTGTCGGGACCCATTGTCTGATACAATGGCTCCTAAATATTTGAAGCTATGTACTGTGTTGAGGGATTGGCTTTGGACTTTGATCTCCATGTTGATGCCATTGGTGTTGTTGATCATTTTGGTCTTATCTGCACTTATTTTTATTCTATAGGCTCTGGAGGTGGTGTCAAGCCTATGTACTAGCTGCTCAAGTTCTTGTTCCTCTCCAGTCAATCCATCCATGTCATCCACAAAACGAAGGTTGGGGATTGCTCTTCCCTCTTCTTGCCCTGTGAGTTCGGGCACTGAATAGAATAGACCCAACATTTCCCGGCGTGTCGTAAGAGACGACTAACATTGGTGATGTCAGCACGGCATCACTGGGCGAAAGTCTTCTACACAGAAGTAACCGGCCAGGACGGAGGAACCTCATGTTACTAAAAGTTCAACGACCACGTGCTCGGAGCCAAGGCGAGCCAAAATATATTCGTGAATATCGGCTGTGGCCAACAGCCTGGAGAGGGTTGGGCCCTGCCAGGTCTTTCTTGCCCAAGACACACTGCATGTTGATGAATAATAAAACATATACATATCAAATGCCTATATTGCTAAATAATAATACCATAGAAAGTCCTAGTGACCATTTGGCAGAAAGCGTCCAATATCCTCACACTGACCCAACAGACCCCCTACAGAAATGAGGAGTTTGGTGAGTTTTCAAGAAAAAGGTGATTAGTCTAGCGAAGAAGATAGTATAGTAGGTATGAGAAAGAGCAAAAAAGAAAGACAGCAACAGTGGGAATGTAAAGCACTAAATTTTCACAAAGTGGGGTTACGATTTATACAGAAACATCAGGCACCCTTCCGTAAAGATACATTACAGGAGAAATCCGGAAAGACAAATGTTCCATCGTTGCTATTCTCAAAAATAATGTAAAGCATTTTGAAAAAAAACTGTCCATATACACTAGGATTTTTACTTTTGAACACTTCCACTTCTCAATTATACTATGGTTCAATGTTGTTGTTTTTTTAAAATTGAAGACTTCCACTTCTCCATGACACTAAAAATCTTTCATCTTGCCAACAGGGTAGTGGACAAGAACAAAGGGCTCGCCACACTGCCAAAGAACGTCAAGAACAATGCCAACAACAACAACAACAACATAAACAACAAAAAGAACACCAAAAATAAGGACAAGAAGAAGAATAACAAGAACAAGAAAAACAACAAAGAAAACAAAAAGAAGAACAACAATAACAACAATATCCTATCCTCCCTATCCTGTCCCATAACCCGAAGGTCGTAGGGGCACCACAGATGATCGTTTAACCAGCATACTCCATCTTTCTCTGTCCTCAGCAGCCCTCATGGCTTCGCTCAGTGTCAAACCAGTCCATTCTCGAATGTTGTCCTCCCACCTCTTTTTCGGTCTCCCCCTTCTTCTACCTCCTTGCACTGTGCCTTGCAGAATGGTCTTTGCAAGGCCTGATGATCTGGTGACGTGGCCATACCATCGGAGTTTCCGTTTCTTCACCACTGTGAGCAGGTCATCGTGTTGTCCAATGGCTTGTGTGATGGTCTCTCGGACTTCGTCGTTGGTGATGTGTTGGGTATAGGAAATGCACAGAAGTCTTCTGTAGCACCTCATCTCCATGCTTTGTATTCTTCGTTGGAGATCTGCTGTGAGGGTCCATGCTTCGCAAGCATATAGGAAGATGGAGATGACCAGAGAGCGCAGCAGTCTTACTTTGGAATGTAGACTGATGGTTCTGTCTTTCCAAATGGGCTTCAACCTTGTCAGGGCAGCAGTTGTTTGTGCGATCCTGGAGAGGACTTCCTGTCGAGACCCATTGTCTGACACAATGGCTCCTAAATATTTGAAGCTGTGCACTGTGTTGAGGGATTGGCCTTGTACTTTGATGTCCGTGTTGATGCCATTGGTGTTGTTGGTCATCATTTTGGTCTTCTCTGCACTTATTTCCATTCCATAAGCTCTGGAGGTGGTGTCAAGCCTCTGTACAAGCTGTTCAAGTTCTTGTTCCTCTCCAGCCAATCCATCAATATCATCCGCAAAACGAAGATTGGAGATTGCTCTGCCCCCTATGCTGACTGTGCCTTCGTGATCTGCAAGAGCATCTGACATGATGCGCTCTAGGAAGATGTTGAAGAGTGTTGGAGAGAGTAGGCATCCTTGACGCACACCGATTGTTGTTCTGAACCAGTTCCCGATGACGCTGTTATGGAGGACTGCACTGGTAGCCTTGTCATACAGGCTTTTGATGACTTCTATAATTTTAGGGCTGATGTTGTACACTTTCATGGTTGCCCATAGAGCTGCATGCCAGACTCGGTCAAATGCCTTCTTGAAGTCTATGAACACATGATATAGATGTTGTTGGTGCTGTAAGTATTTCTCACAGATTATTCTGAGGTTGAAAATCTGTTCAGTGGTACTTCGCCCTGCCATGAATCCTGCTTGTTCTTCAGCTATGATTTGTTCAGCTTGTGGTTTCAACCTGTTGAGTATTATTTTCAGGAGGACCTTGCTGGGATGGCTGATGAGGCTAATGGTGCGGTAATTTTCACACTCCTGAAGGTTACCTTTTTTGGGAAGAGTGATGACAAGCGACTGGGTCCATGGTGTAGGCCATTCCCCACTCTGCCAGATCTTGTTACAGATAATGGTGAGAGCATCAGTCATCGCTTCTCCTCCTGCTTGTAGCAGTTCCGCTGGTATGTTGTCCACTCCCGCTGACTTCCCTTTCTTCAGCGATTGCACTGCTGCCTCAACTTCTTCCCGGAGAATTGGGAGGATTTCTTCTTCTTCTTTGCTCTCGGGACATGCTAGAACTGATGGGTCTCCATTTGGTGTATGGTTGTAAAGGTCAGAGCAGTACTCTGTCCACCTGTCCAAGACTTCTTGTTCTTCTGTAAGGCATATGCCAGACTTGCTTTGGATAGTGGAGACTTTGGGCTGTTTAACACTTGTCAGCCGCTTCACAGTCTGGTAGGCCTTCTTGCTGTTGTTCTTGTTCAGATTGTTCTCTATTTCCTGGCATTGATCTTCTATCCAGTTCTCCTTTGCTGTGCGCATGCCTTTTCGGATGTCATTGTTGATTTTTCGGTAGACATCAGCTCCCTGTGAGGTGTTCTTTTTCTTTTTTAACTCTCTTCGTTTATCACACAGATCCAAAAGTTCAGGTGTGATCCACGGCTTCTTCTTTGGTCGGTGCTTGCCAAGGATCTCAGTGGCGGCATCTGTTACAGCTGAGTTGAAGGTATTGGTCATGGTGTTGACATCTACTTCGCCTGCCCCCAAAATAAGCAGTGGTGCAAATTTCCCTCCAATTGTGGCCTGAAATATTTTTGCCACCTCCGGGTCTTGCAGTTTGTCCAGGTCGAACTTCAGCCTAGTGCACTTTGCTGTATTTACTCTCTTCAAATGGAGCCGGAAAGACATCATCACGAGATCGTGGTCACTTCCAATGTCTGCTCCTGGAAAAGTGCGTGTCCTGCCAATGTTGATGCTTGATCTGAAGCGTTTCTTGACCATGATGTAGTCGATCTGGTTGTGATGTTCCCCGCCGGGACTGTGCCATGTCCATCGTCTGGATTTTTTGTGGAGACCAAGCGTGTTTGCCAGTACCAGATTGTTGTATCTGGCAAACTCCAATAGCCAATAACAACAATAACAACAACAAAAACAAAAACAACAACAAGCCCAAGATTGGCGCGTTAGTACCTTGTTTTCTTTGTCAACACCTTAAGACAATTTTAATTTTATTTTAATTAATTTATTTTATTGTATTTTTTGCACACTGATCAAAATAGCATTTATATTCACCATTGGAAATCGCTTATTATTATTATTATTATTATTATTATTATTATTATTATTATTATTATTATTATTATTATTATTATCATCATCATCATCATCATCATCATCATCATCATCATCATCATCATCATCATCATCATCATCATCATCATCATCATCATCATCCTGGTCCTGATTTGGCTTCGAAGAGTCCGCTGGACCTAAAGCAATAATCATGTAATGTAATGTATCATCATCATCATCATCATCATCATCATCATCATCATGAAAAACGCCATGAGGACTGCTGAGGATAGAGAAAGATGGAGTACGCTGGGTAAACGATCATCTGTGGTGCCCCAACGACTTTCGAGTTACGTAATAGGACAGGATGAGCATCTAAATTTTGCGCGTAAGAAGAACAAAAAAAAACACACACACACAAAACCCCCCAAAAAAACAACAGCAATGAATAATAAAAATTGAGACGATGGAACAAGACAAATATATATTACGTACAGATTACAACACAGCAGATAAACATTTCGAAACAAACAACAGCATTAAACAACAAAAACATTCTTTAAAATAAATTAGTAAACATTTAGACGAAGGAACAAAACAAAGACAGACATATAGACAGATATGAATATCTAAACAGATATACATCTCGAATATAAAAAGTAAACAGCCAAAGAATTAGTTAACATAAAAGTAAAAGCGAAATTGAAATCAAAGATTTTGTCCAAATATATTTGTGAACATGGTGTCACGTCAGTCATACACTGTTCAGGTGACTGCTCGGGTATGTATTTTGTTTATTCATTCATAATGTCTTGTTGCAGGCAAAACAGCAACAAAGGAGGTAACTCAATCCTCAGTAAAAAAGCAGACTGCAAAAAGAACAACAACAAGATCGATAACAAGAAAAAGAAGAAAAACAACAAGAAGGACAACAAGAAAAAGAAGGACAAGATTAAAACGGGAGCGTGAGTGACATTGTATTTATTTTGTGATTGTTTGGTTTTTTTTCCGTTTATTAGTTCTTCTTCTTCTTCTTCTTCTTCGTAGTACTGTGGATACCCCGTTTTCGAGGAAATGACTCCACAACTTTGGCGTGCTCAGCGAAGGGTGTTCACAGATTTAAAATCAGGCAAAAGCACTATTTGAGGATGAGGCAGTGAGGTAGTCTGACTGGGTTAAAATTGTGTTAAGACATATGTACACGTACTCGTAGGAGGTGTTCATTACAAGATGTTTATGCTCCAGTCTGTCAGCGATGCTCTGAAAGATGCGACAGACGAGGCTGATGCTGATTCAGCGCTCAGTGAGTTCCATAACCTGGTAGTTCAGTGAATCGACTGACGATTAACTATAATATAATCTTTGACTGGCATTTGGTAATTTGAGGAAATATATCAAACGAGCTCTACACCTGGATATATTAATTTTGCAAATTTCTTATATCCTACCAATATCCTATTTATTTACTTATTTATTTAATTAGTATTTGAATTCTTTGGGTTACAACAAGGCACAGTTTTCAATGAATGAACACTTAAGTTTTAACGTCCAACTTTACCATTGGCGGTACGGCAGACAGAGGGTAGGGAACTAAATTAACACTGAACCACCAGAGCAATCATACTGCTAAGATGGACAGTGGAAGGGGCCATTTTTATTTTGTCCACCTGCGGGATTCGAACCTGGGTCATCGGTGTGCCAGGCGAACGCTCTGCCATTGAGCTACGGCGGCGGGCCGACCGTTTTGAAGAAGAAGAAGAAGACCCGATACGCATTTGTCGAAGGCTACTAGAAGCATGCTGTAGTAGTCGCCTGAACAGGCCATAAAGCATGCTCTCATGCTTCAGAGCACTGCTTCCTATACTCTTCAAGCCCTAGGAGCATTGACCAATCTGCTCATGAAAATAGAAATTGTAAGTTTCGTCTCCTCTAGGGGACGAATTAGGTCAAAATATATTTATTTCTAGGTCAATTGTCCTTTACGAACCGTTTGAGAATGTTTTTGAACCGTTTGTTGACGCCGGATAGTGTCCTCACTCGGTTTTATACAATTTAAGACCCCAAGAAGGCAAATGGGTTTTTGAGACGGAAAGAGCGGAATGTTGTAGAGAAACATTCTGTATATATTTACAATGAAATTGCGCTTTTTCCGTTACTATACAGGTTGAAGAGTATAGGAAGCAGTGCTCTGAAGCATGAGAGCATGCTTTAGTGCCTGTTGAGGCGACTACTAAAGCATGCTTCTGGTAGCCTTCGACCAATGTGTTCCGGGTAAGAAGAAGAAGAAGAAGAAGAAGAAGAAGAAGAAGAAGATGATGATGATGATGATGATGATGATGATGATGATGATGATGATGATGATGATGATGATGATGATGATGATGATGATGATGATGATGATGAAAAAGATTACCTCGATGATGATGACTGCGACAATGGCGACTACAAAAAAAAGACGATGAATCATTAATATCCTGGTTTGTGCTCTATTGGTTTTTATTGTCAAAGGCCGAATGAAAGACGGCGGAGGATTATTTCCTTATTTCTTTCAAACTGTTTTAATGATCTTATTTTTAATAAAAATAAACAGTTTAAATTGGAGAAGACGAAGGGGTATTGGTCATGGGCCCACGACGTCATCAACCACACTGTCATCAACGTCATACTCATCAACGTCATACTCATCAGCGTCGTTATCGTCGGCGTCATTGTCAACAGTGTCGCCGTCGACGTTTTCGACAGAGTAGGTTGCAGCAACAGCCAGCGACAATCGTCATCAGCAACAACAACACCCATCTAAATAAGATTTTTAAATCTAGCTGCCTCGTTTGTCACCTTTTAAAATTTAACTTATTTTGAAAAAAACAATTCAGCCAAACAAACAAAATCTTTTAACAACAACAACAAAAAAGCATCCTGCACAATATCGACAAAATTCTTTCTTAGCTCAATGCACACAGCGTGTGCTCCTAGTCTGGTATCGTCTACACTGTATGGACTCAGTTTGGAAGGAAAAGCTAAGGGTGCCTACACACAGATCAACGACCAGGCTTTGAAACCCAATTCAATTTCAGTTCAATTCAATATTTTCTTTTAAAGTCTATTCACGTTTATGTGGTTTCGACCACTTTAATTCTCACTCACAGACATACAAACATACAGTTAGATCCTATCCTATCCCGTAACTCGGAGGTCGTAGGGGCACCACAGATGATCGTTTAACCAGCGTACTCCATCTTTCTCTGTCCTCCTATCCTATCCTATCCTGTCCCATAACCCGAAGGTCGTAGGGGCACCACAGATGATCGCTTAACCAGCATACTCCATCTTTCTCTGTCCTCAGCAGCCCTCATGGCTTCGCTCAGTTCAAACCAGTCCATTCTCGAATGTTGTCCTCCCACCTCTTTTTCGGTCTCCCCCTTCTTCTACCTCCTTGCACTGTGCCTTGCAGAATGGTCTTTGCAAGGCCTGATGATCTGGTGACGTGGCCATACCATCGGAGTTTCCGTTTCTTCACCACTGTGAGCAGGTCATCGTGTTGTCCTCAGCAACATATATATAATATTATAATATAAGATATATAATGTATAGCTGAACTACACCAAAAGCAAAACATTTGCTATAAAGGTTTACCAACTGCGTACATGTAAATTATACGGACTGTCATTATGTAATTACTTTAGGACTATGCAATAAAAAGTCAAAACCAATGTTTTTTGAATAACCCACATTGGTGTTCTTTTCTTCATAAAATGCGGTCAAAATACGACAGGCTTTGAAAACGATGCTCCATCAATTTACTCTTCTATATATTAATCGAGCAGCCTTTTCAGATCACGAGGGGCCGTTTTAGCCAACCAGCGGCTTTGTTGTGAAGTTAATTTTGAGCTTCACTTGGCTCCAAGTTTTACAGATTATAGCTGAACTGTCCATATAATTGCTTCCACGCGAGTTTTGCCATTCGGCGCTCGATCACCCGCTGCCGATACAACGAAACTTAACATTCTTTTCGATCGCAAAACGGCTTTAGTTTGCATTTTAATGCCTCCAAAAACACTGTAAAAACACATGTGTGAGACGGTATTTTTAGAACCAATCATTTTTGTCCTTAGCCCTGCCATCATTTCCGCATACCATTTCTACCAAGGATTTCGTATTTTATTCCAAATCGCTTTTAATCGATCGGCGTTCGCTATATTGTTGTTTAATCCAGTTTCAAGTTTATAACACTAATAAAATCGAGGGGTTCAACTTGT
>CM072525.1:5533600-5633600 GCA_036898135.1 Oncomelania hupensis | reverse complement strand
GTCTCTCTGACCGATCTTAGAAAGGGAGGGAGAGGGGGCCAGGTGCAGCGGGTGAGTTGCGTCCTCTGGGATGAACGTGATGCGCTTAAGAGCTTTCCTTTCATGGTGGGCTTCCAAGTCAACCACCCCACACCGATCACGCCAATTGCTCTCTTCGTCAACTTCCGCAACCTGGATGAGTCTGTGGCCTTCATGTTGCCAAAGTAGCACAGATTCTTGTAAGTGGTGGTGCTCTACACTTGGGCCTAATAAAACATAATGAGAATGAATGGCTTGACGCCAAAGGACCTCAGTTTCCTCAGGAAGTGGAGTCGCTGGTTGCCTTTCTTGACGAGCTAAGTGCTGTTTACTGACCAGTCCCGTTGGGCATCAAGGATGATGCCAAGATCTTATAATTGTGGACTGTCTCTACCTGCTCGCCGTTGATCTGGAGAGGAAGGAGAGATTGTGAGCTTTGTCTAAAGTCCACAATGAGCGCCTTAGTCTTATCAACATTCAGAAGGAGGAATTTACCTGGCACCAGCCGACCATGTCAGCGACCGCCGCTCTGTAGTCAGTTTCGTCATCATTGGTCAGCAGGCCAGAGATGGATGTAGAATATCATTGGAAAACTTCACCTGAAGAATTCGGTCTTTTTGGCATCGTCAGTCAGCCGTGTACAAGGTGAACAGGGCATGCGACAAGACGCACCCCTGTGAAGCACATGTGTTGGTCCGGGTGGGGGCAGACCAAACGTCTACAGAGCCGGAGACCTTCACTCGCTGAGGACGGTCAGTAAGAAAACTGAAAATCCACTGAATGATTGTGGGGCTTACCTCCATCTTCGCCGAGCTGAAGTCATAAAAGAGCATGCGAACGTGCGACTTCAGCTTCTCCAGATGCTGGTACGATTGATGGAGAAGGGTGTTAATGGCATCATCACAACTTCGGTTGGCTTTATGGACTAATTGGTACAGATCTGGGTGAGGTTCAGACTAAGCCAGAAACTTGAATAGGATGGATGTCAGTGCCACCGGTCTGTAGTCATTCAAAACTGCAGGCGAAAGCTTCTCCGGAGCAAGCACGACCGTCGCCGTCTTCTAGATCAGAAAGACTATTTGAACATCTTAGCGAAACCAAGCGCCATGGCATCACCACACTTTTTTCAGCACCACACCCGACGAGATGGATTCAGGACCGGAATCACTGCGAGCGTTCAAGCCCCTGAAACGTCCCCCGACCTTTTCTTTCGTCACCTTCACTGTCAAGCTTTATCTTCTTGTAACCTCCTCAAGCACAGCCTTCTGCTCTGCCTCAAAGTTGTGCTGGTCAAACCTGGCGTAGAAGGTATTAAGATCATTGGTCAGTGCCTTGGCATCCTCTGACTTGATGGGCTTCTTGTTTAGTCTGTAGCCTGTCAAGGCGTTCAAGCACTAAAACAATCGCCTGGAGCTGCCAGAGCCAAAGGCATTTTCTACCTTCTTGCGGTACTTCTTCTTGTTCTTAGAAATCTTCAGCTTGATCTCTTTCTGCACAGACTTTACATTCCACTCTCGTGGGACCGCCTTTATCTCTCTTTCAGAAAGCCAGCGAGATCCTTGGTGACCCAGGGTTTGCTGTTTGCGAAAACTGTCATCTCTTGAACGGCACCTGCATTGTCAGTGCAGAAGTTAACGTAAGCACTGACAACGTCAACCGCCCTCGCCGATGGAGTCACTAGACTCGATGACTACTTCTCAGTCTGAGCAGTCAAGGCAGACATTTAGAGCCAGAGAGGTCTCTTATACATGTCACATAGTGTCTGTAATTTGGCAACACATTAGAGAAGCGACACCAGTTGAAGTCGCCCAGAATAAGTCTGATGGAATCTGGACACATGCTCCCTGGACCTGAACAACTGCACGTTTCTTCTAAGCTGCAAGCTTCACATCAGCCCTGGAGGTGTGCGTAGGGGTAGGAATGGGGGAGGGAATGCACATCACCGTGAGAAATACACGCTGGAACTCTCTTGGCAGGTAAAATGGTTTCAAAGCAATAGCAACAGCTCAATATTCTGGCAACAATGGTCTTCTCAGACAGTTACATTGGTTGATTGATTGGATAGATTAACGTCCCCGGACACATAGAGCGTATAGGGGACAGTATAAGTTATATTAGTGCATCAACGATCGTTGATGTAGGTGCACACCCACACTCCACGCTCCTTCCCCGTGATAGCTCTCGAACAATCCAACCGGACTAACGTCAAAGCAGGCAAGCTGGGGTCATTGTCCGTACCACTGAGCCATGTCTTCTAGCAAATACATCATGTATTCCTGTATTGAGGCATGAATCTGGTGCATGTTTCCAAATCCATCAGTCTTGTTTCAAAGAAACTGTGCATTTTCTAAAAAATAATACTGGGAAGAGGAAATCTGAATGTTCTTCTTCTCATTGTTGTGCTTACTCAAGCACGTCTCCCCATCTTCTGATGTCGCAACTGCTCCACAGATGTGGAAAGTATATGTATATATATACAAAAATGAGCGGTTTTGGATAACACAAATGCTATCGGAGAGTAACAGATCTATTGCTTTCTAGTAGCGTGTACTACGGTGATTAACCTATTCTCATATATACTTTTACATTTATTTTTTAAAAATTTATTTATTAAGCTTACTTTGCATGATCTGAGCTGTGATATATTACGCATGAATTATATATTATGCATGAACGCAAAACAACACCAACCAGAAGACTTTAAAAATCATAAACGTTTATGTCCTTTGGATCATCTAGCAGTTAATGCAACATGCCAGCATAACACATGGATTCCAGAGCTGGGCGTGATCAGTGTGGTAAACGTTTGTCAGCAATTACATCACAACAGAAAACGAATCAGTTGAAGTGCCAGTGTGAACTGACAGATTATGGTGCGGCTTTCCCGCCTTATTGTTGACTTCGTCTTAGTCCGAGATAGACCTGAAACAGTTGTAAAAGAAAATATTACTTGGATGAGACGAGGGTGTAGATTCCCTCCACGTAGGTACTTTAGTTTAAAGATCCTGATACTCATGACTCTAGGCCAGTGAGTACTAGACAGATAAGCACACCCACTGTCCTGGGTGACTCAGCTCTCACGGCTGCAAAGCTTTCATTGAGAATGTTACCACAATTTCCCATGCATGAGAGATGAAGAACATTAACAATGAAAAAAATAAAAATTCCAATGAACCAACAACAACAATAATAATACAAAAATAAAATAAAATAAAATAAAATAATAATAATAATAATAATAATAATAATAATAATAATAATAATAATAATAATAATAATAATAATAATAATAATAATAATAATAATAATAATAATAATTAATAATAATAATAATAATAATAATAATAATAATAATAATAAAAAAAAAAAAAAAGATCGAAAATGCGAAACAATCTGCGGACACTTTAATTTTTTTTTTTTGGTTGTTTTGTATCGGAAGACGAAAGTTGCTTTACTCGCTTCCGGTTTTGCGGCATTTGTGGACGTCATCAGACTCATTGGACTTCAAAATGTCTGTCACAAGGCGTGACATAGTCGCACGTTCCGCGGAAACCTCTCTTAGATCACTATCAGGTCTGTAATAATAATATAAGTAATAATAATAATAATAATAATAATAATAATAATAATAATAATAATAATAATAATAATAATAATAATAATAATTCAATCAGCAGTATTAGCTGGAAGAGAGACAGGCAGACAGAAAAATACGTTGTTATTTTTATAGTATTGTGTTGTTATGAGGTTTTTAAAATTCTTTTTTAATTTGTATACTGTTGGATACTACATACAATTCTCCTTTTAATAATACATGTACTAAAAAATAAAAAATAAATATATAAATACATAAATAAATAAATTTATTAAAAACAATTAATAATAATAATAATAATAATAATAATAATAATAATAATAATAATAATAATAATAATAATAATAATAATAATTGTAATAATAATCCTATCCTATCCCGTAACTCTGAGGTCGTTGGTGCACCAAAGATGATTGTTTAACCAGCATACTCCATTTTTCTTTGTCCTCAGCAATCCTGATGGCTTCACACAATGTCAAGCCAGTCCATTCTCGAATGTTGTCCTCCCACCTCTTTTTCGGTCCCCCTCTTCTTCTACCTCCTTGCACTGTGCCTTGCAGGATGGTCTTTGCAAGGCCTGATGATCTGGTGACGTGGCCATACCATGGGAGTGTCTGTTTCTTCACCACTGTGAGTAGGTCATCGTTTTGTCCAATGGCTTGTGTGACGGTCTGTCGGACTTCGTCGTTGGTGATGTGCTGGGTATAAGAAATGTGTTACCTTGAGAGGCGCGCGATGGTTCGTGTGTGACGCGCGCGATATATCATATCGTTTTATTTTGCAAAGCATGC
Organism: Oncomelania hupensis; assembly: GCA_036898135.1. Lineage (NCBI taxonomy): Eukaryota > Metazoa > Mollusca > Gastropoda > Littorinimorpha > Pomatiopsidae > Oncomelania > Oncomelania hupensis. The sequence continues at coordinate 5,629,196 of CM072525.1, read as the reverse complement.
AGTAATAGAGTGTATTTACCTATGATTTGATTTTGCGTTGTTGTTAGAAGAAGCTTTGTATAACGTTAATAATTTTAGTTGGTCGATATTATTTGAGAATTTTCTAGAGTTGGTTGTTTACTATCGATCGAAGCGTGTGGATAATTCTAGTGGTAAGTAGAGACGCTTCCATCCTAAATATGGTTGTATGACGTGAGACAGTGATGACGAAGTTAATTCTGATTGGTTATAATTGTGTCTTGCCCGAACGTTCTTTGTTTATCTGGAGTAGAGAGAGACTATATAAGTGCCGCACTGTTTCAAAATAGAGTAGTGTTGAAAGTAAAAAGTTGAGAGTGGAAAAAGCGATTGTATGCAGTTGTTGATGTTCGCTGAATAAAGTTGTAAAACTACATACGACGACTCCTGCCTTGTTGCTGAGTGAACGGGTTGCGTGGATAAACGAATCTGAGTTACACCTAACAGGAGGATTCAAGCATTGGGGCTGAATCAACTACTGATAAAAATCAACATCGAGTGTAACAAAATGCCAAGAACTCTTATGTAGCACCTCATCTCCATGCCTTGTATTCTTCGTTGTAGATCTGCTGTGAGGGTCCATGTTTAGCAAGCGTATATGAAGATGGAGATGACAAGGGAGCGCAGCAGCCTTACCTTGGAATGTAGACTGATGGTCTTGTCTTTCTAAATGGGCTTCAACCTTGCCAGGGCAGCAGTTGTTTGTGCGATCCTGGAGAGGACTTTCTGTCGGGACTGATTGTCTGATACAATGGCTCCTAAATATTTGAACCTTTACACTGTGTTGAGAGATTGGCCTTGGACTTTGATGTCCGTGTTGCTGCCATTGGTGTTGTTGGTCATCATTTTGGTCTTATCTGCACTTATTTCCATTCCATAGCCTCTGGAGTTGGTGTCCAGCTTCTGTAATAGCTGTTCAAGTTCTTGTTCCTCTCCAGCCAATCCATCAATGTCATCCGCAAAACGAAGGTTGGAGATTGTTCAACCCCCTATGCTGACCGTGCCTTTGTGATCTTCAAGGGCATAGACATGATGCGCTCTAGGAAGGTGTTGGAGAGAGTAGGCATCGTTGACGCACACCGATTCTTGTTCTGAACCAGTGTCCGATGGCGCTGTTGGTTTGAGCAACGAAAGCCCACTTTAGGATCGTGTATTGTAAAAGCAATGCGAATTTTAGAATAAGCCTGTTGTTGCCAAACGAAAACAGAACCTTCTAATTTGGGCCTTGTAAAGGGACTAGTTTTCGCATATTTCAGTGTTCCAGAAGCTTTCCAAATTCACAGTTAGTGTTGTTGTATCATTTGAAAAAATAAGAATAAAACAAAAACTAACCTCTTTCAAAAGAACGGATAGGACTTAAATCAATTAATTCGTTTGTGTATGTGCCTACTAATAGCATCAAGGTGGATTCTAAAAATATCACTGCAGATATACCTGTATAGCAGGCACAGTGGTTTGTTTTCCTAACAAGTCAGAAAGCCGAGAATTCAAAGCTTGCTTATTGGTCGGTTTGAGCATATTGCCTATTAGGTCGTCTTTTTATATGTGGACCACTCCTGTATATTTTTGAAGCAAATTTAACCTTAGTCGCATTTGTGATACCTGACATTGAAAGTATTTTTTTGGTAATGACGACAGACAACTTTCTCTTTTACGCTCGTAGCGAGACCCCAATGCTAGTGCCTATCCTATCCTATCCTGTCTCGTAACCCGAAGGTCGTAGGGGCACCACAGATGATCGTTTAACCAGCATACTCCATCTTTCTCTGTCCTCAGCAGCCCCGATGGCTTCGCTCAGTGTCAAACCAGTCCATTCTCGAATGTTGTCCTCCCACCTATTTTTCGGTCTCCCTCTTCTTCTACCTCCTTGCACTGTGCCTTACAGAATAGTCTTTGCAAGGCCTGATGATCTGGTGACGTGGTCATACCATCGGAGTTTCCGTTTCTTCACCACTGTCATCGTGTTGTCCAATGGCTTGTGTGATGGTCTGTCGGACTTCGTCGTTGGTGATGTGTTGGGTATAGGAAATGCCCAATGCTAGCGACAGTGGTGAAAAGTCCAAGGTCAAAACGACAAAACGACAAAACGAGCATACCATTACATTACATGGTTATTGCTTTAGGTCCAGCTTTGCCGTTTCCTTTCCTCCTTCCCCTCCCCCCCCCTCTCTTACCTCCTCCTACCTCATCCTTCTCCCCACCTCCACTTTCAAAATCTTCGACCTCACTCCACTCGTTCGATTCACTAAAAGGATACCAGATTAGCCTAAAAATAGCTCTCCATATAACAGTATATAACGGGCTAAACGACAGCGAAGCAAGGTCTTGTTGTTGTTGTTGCTTTGTTTTGTAATACCAGACCGGACTTGATGACATGCTCACAGTGGAGAAGAAACGGAAAACCCCGATGGTATGGCCACGTCACCAGAACATCAGGCCTTGCGAAGACCATCCTGCAAGGCACGGTGCAAGGAGGCAGAAGAAGAGGGCAGACATAAAAAGAGGTGGGAGGAAAACATTCGAGAATGGACTGACTTGACACTGAGCGAAGCCGTGAGGGTTTCTAATGACAGAGACAGATGAAGTGCGCTGGTTAAACGATCATCTGTGGTGCCCCAGTGACCTTCGAGTTAAGGGATATGATAGGATAGGACCGGACCGGACAATAACAAGGACACCACTATAGAGCGCTCCGCTTCGCTGGTCATGTCGCTATATGGAGACGAACGTTGTGAACGTTACTTACGGTCGTTGGCAGACAGCCATGCGTTTGTCAATAGTGCATCGAGCATCATTCCAAGACTCTGTCGCGTGAATGTTGATGTGGACGCAGTCTTCTTGACCACTGGTATTGCTGGGCTCACGGGGATACCAGTTTTTGTAGGAAAGGTTTGCTCCTGACCCCACCCACCTGAAGTCGCCCTCCACGTCCATGTCTTGAAGTCCAATCCACGCCATGGCTGTTACGGAAATAAAATGATTTTAATAAACGATTCATACCTTCTTCATGTCATTCGCCCCCATTTTCTACCCCCCCCCCCTTCACATAACCCCTCCTCCTTCACATCCCTCCTCCCCCTTCCCCTCCCACCATCACCACCCAACCCCCCCTTCCTCCAAAAAACAAACCAGATGGCAAACCATTCAAATGTATTTCCAGACACACATTTGCAAGTAAATTAAATAATATGCTTAGTGTCCTGTTCTGTTTTGCTCGCACACGCGCAAAATAAATGTATGTAACTTAGCGTTTAGTGAAGAGTTAAAAAATCGTGGAGCTGTGGTGCCTCAGTTATACATTAAAGAAGCCAATTGCAAAGATGGAACATTGTGCCACTCTCTGAACCATCTGTAATCCAAAGATGATCAAACTCTGTTCAGCAAATGTTGAGATAAAGACAAAAGCGACAGACCTCATGAATTGATGACATATATATATATAAACGTATCACTTCTGTTTATTAGCCACTCATTAACTTACAACCGTTCAGTAAGGTCGCGGCGATGAAATGGTTCTCTTCGCTGTCTGTGATCTCCGCCAGGTTTCCACCCAGAGTTGTACATGTGTTCTGCGACACCACACACATGCCGACATTTAGTAACATCCTCTACACTCATCTTAATCATTATCAGCAGCAGCAGCAGCAGCAGTAAGAACATAAGCAACTGGAGTTTTATCAACATCAACATCATCATCATCATCGTCATCACCATCATCATCGTCGTCATCATATTCGTCGTCGTCTACTTCTTCTTCCTCTTCTCCGTCGTAAATATTGTCGTCGTAGCATGTTACACACATACTCCAGGGGCGGACGAGGGGGGGGGGTTTCCGGGGTTTCCGAAAACCCCCCCCCCCAGCCCAAAAAAAAAAAAAAAAAAGAAGAAGAAGAAGAAGAAGAAGGAGAGAAAGAGAGAGAGAAAACTTTCAAGGAAACATATATATATATATATATATATATATATATATATATATATAAGTACAAATTCACTGTTAGGGCGACCGCAGTGGAATGATGCCTTAGGGTGACCTCACATAAATCTGCATGTAACACATGTCCAGATTCAACTGAATGCTTAACATAACCTACACATTAAATGCTGTAATATAATGCAGTATGCATTCTTTAATTTTATATTTTAAAGATATACATAATTTTGCTGGTCGCCCTAAGGATTACCATGTAATTGAGGTGACTTCGGGTGACCACTGTAAAAATGCTACTTTGAGTGACCGTGTAAAACACATACCTTGGGTGACCACTGATAATATATATGTTTATTAGTGGTGTACAAAATGCCTTGTGTTTGCATCCTATTAGTTAATTCGGTTGTATTGCTGTTCGTGTTATCACTATCCTCACTAATTTTGTTCCCCTAGATCATCATATGAAGCTTGGTTTTGTATCCCTCTTGTTATTATTATTTGTTGTAGTAGTACTGTTATTATTATTGTTATCACTGTTACCATATATTATTAGTCTTTTTGTGTTGCTGCTGTTGTATTATTTTTAGTAGCTGTATTGTTATTAATATTATTATTTTTATAATTACTCTTATGACTATGATTGTTATTATTAGTGTTATTATTAATATTATTATTATTAAATCACCTTTTTTTTTCAAATGAATGTACGGGTTTTTTTTTATTTTTATTTTTGTAAAATGTAGTTCCTGCATCAAGATGCCACAATAGAAATAATATTACGTAACGATGTGGGAAAAAAAAGAAGTAGGAATCCCTTTTCATTGACATGCATACTGAAATGTGGGTCTGTGTTTTAAATGAAATGAATTAGTATTATATAGTGCAGCTACAGTTTGAAGATCTGCTCATAGTGCTGGCCAATTGCTTCTTTTTTTACAATGAGAATAGCAGATGTGCAAATTTTTATGGGTTGAATGGCCATCATCAGCATGAAATAAAACAAGATTTTACCATGTAAATGCTCTTCACAGCATAGAAAACATTTTAAATTCACTTTACTTTTTTAACAATTGCATGTACGCTGCACTAATGTCATCCACATCAGAACACGCCATAGTCTAAGTCATTTGTCACTGGCAGGCACTCAAAATCCCATCTAAACACAAAATGGGAGCTGACATCAAAATCTATGTCTTCTTTTTTTGGCCAACGAAACAAGTCTTCTTCTGAGAGAGCGACCAGCTGCATGGAGGAGTAGTCGATTCGTACACAACAAGTCTGATGGGGGGCGCGGTGGAGCACCTCGCTTGGTTGGCAGCTAGGAAACTCAGTTTCAGTTTGTTGTATGTTTCATCAGCTACAAAAAAAAAGAAAAAAAAAAGAAAAAATAGGACAGCATTGCATTAATATGACACAGGAGGCAAAAAATAAAACAAAACAAAAAGAAAGAAAAAGAAAAGTTCAAGAAAAAAAAGCAGTGGGGTGGTGAGTGAATAGAGGAAAGGGCAAATCAAAATATTATGACAAGAACTATAGATCATCAATATAATAATAATAATAATAATAATAATAATAATAATAATAATAATAATAATAATAATAATAATAATAATAATAATAATAAATCTTTACAATGGCAACCATAAACATTAAAACTATACAACATAGTTTTTCATATCAAACAACTGTTAAACTTAAATAACATACAAATGAACAACAATGGCATAAAAGTAAAGATAAAACCAAAGTAAAATGTAATCACTATTGTTTTTTTAAAAATTATTATCGCATATATCAGTAAAATTAATGTACACAAAAAAATATCGATCAATCTTGCCTAAGTAAAAGTACTAAAAGTTAAAATTATATTTGGCTGCAATTTAATTTATGTTTAAAAACATTGGGTCTTGAAGTAATTGGGAGAGATTTGGATGCTTGCAGAACAGCTCAAATAAAAAATCAATAACAAAAATAGCTTCAACACAAATTGCCCGAAAACATATAGGCTTAACCACTGCATGCCGCAAGTTTCTAGCTCACTAGCTGTAAATGAAAACGAAAGTAAACAGTGCTGAAGTCACGTGACTTAGCAAGATCGTTTTTTTCTAAAGTCCCTGTGCATAATTTACCCCAATGGAATATATGCTAAGAATCTTTAATATATGCAGATACAATTTGTTAAGAGTTAAATCTGGTGGAAAAGGTGTGTCTTAATTCATTTCACATATTTTTGACCATACCATTCAACCTACATCGATTCTCGATTGTCATATCATATCATATCATATCATATATGGCTTTATAGGCTATGAGCCTTTTTCGCCTGCTCTAGGTCACTTGCGGGGGGTTTTATGTACTTTTACCCCCGCACCACAAATATGGATGCGCGCACTTATTTACTATTAATAAATTTCTAAGTCAGTTTTGTACATTTCAGATTTCCAAACTTTATCAATGCTATTTTTAAATGAGTTCACCGTTCCTGCTGTCACAACAAACTGTGGTAAATTATTCCATGCATTTATTATTCTATTAGTAAAGAAATGGTTATATTTAGAGGAGTTAACATTTTGTTTATTTAATTTTAATGAGTGTCCTCTTGTGTTAGTCAAAACACTTTTATGAAACAAAGTTTTAGTAGTGTTAACATCATATATTCCATGGACAATTTTGTATGTTTCTATCATGTCACCTCGTAATCTCCTGAATTCCAGACTTGGCAGTTTTATGGCTTCTAATCTATGTTCATAGCTTAAATTTTTCAAACCAACAATTTTCTTGGTAAATCGTTTCTGAACACCTTCTATTGCTGTATTATGCTTTTTTAGACATGTGCACCATACAGAATTTCCATACTCCAATACAGGTCTTACCAGTGACTTAAAAAGTGGGACCATAATATCTTTTTCTTTACACTGTATATTACCAATTAGCATACCACATAGCCTGTTCGCTTTCTTAACTGTCTGAGACACATGATCATCGAACGATAACTTAGGGTCAACAATCACTCCCAAGTCTTTTTCAGCTGAGGTTATATCTAATTTTTTATCTTCCATAAAATACTCGTACAGACTATTTTTATATCCTAAGTGCATAACTTTACATTTATCACTGTTAAATTTAATTTGCCATGTATTAGCCCATTCTGCTAGCATGTTTATGTTAGTTTGCATTATTGCGGCATCAGAGTCATCATTTACAACTTGATAAATTTTTGTATCATCTGCAAATATTTTAACCAAACAATTTAGTACCTCAGGCATATCATTTATATAGTATATAAACAGTGTGGGTCCTAACACGCTTCCCTGAGGAACCCCACTTGTAACATCCGAAAAACCTGAACAAGCATTTCCAACCTTTACATACTGTGTGCGTTGAGTCAAAAAATCTGAAATCCAACCAAGCAGACTACCTCCAATACCGTAACTCTCTAGCTTACTAATTAAACGTGCATGTGGTACCGTATCGAATGCTTTTTGCAGATCCAAATAAACTGCATCAACAGAATTACCCTCTTCTAGTTTTAAAAACCAATCATTTAAGGTGTTTAAGAGTTGAGTTACACAAGAACGTCCTTTTGTAAAACCAAACTGGTTTTCAGACAATAATTTATTTTCTGTTAAATGTTTAGTTAAAATATCTCGAATAAATCCTTCAAACAGTTTACAAACCACTGAAGTTAAACTAACTGGTCTGTAATTGCCAGGGTTTTGTTTATTCCCTTTTTTAAAAATAGGTTTTACTTCTGCAACTTTCCAAGGAGATGGAATTTTCCCATAAGCTATACTTTTGTCAAATAGTAGTTTTAATGGTTTAGTTAAGCCATCCTTTAGTTCTTTTAATAATCGTGGTTGTAATTTATCTGGGCCTGCTGCTTTATCTACTTTTAGTTGATTAAGTTTGTTTTTTATCATGTCCTCAGTTACGGAAACCGAAGAAATTTCAATGTCCGTTTTTTTTGTCTAGATGAGGAACTCTACTAGTATCTTCTTTTGTAAAAACACTCACAAAGAACTCATTAAGTACATCAGCCTTATCTTTATCTGTTTGTGCATACTCACCTAATGGGGTTAATAAACTACTTATTGCCTCTTTTGATTTACATCTCGATGAAACATAACCAAAGAATGCTTTAGGTTTTGTTTTTATATTCTGCGCCATCAGTAATTCTTTATGTTTAACTTGCTTTCTCAATTCCCATATGACTTGATTTCTGGCTCTTGCATATGCGTGATAATTTTCTGTTGTTTTATATTTTCTGTACCATTTGTAAGCCTTACGTTTCTTTTTAATTTTATCTAAAACATCTCTAGAAACAGTCTTATTTTTTGTACCCGTAAAGAAATTTTTAGCAGGAATGTATTTGTCTTGTAAATCCTGAAGTGTATTGTAAAGGTAACACCATGTTTCATCCACACTCTTGTTTTCAAAAATACCAGTCCAATCAGTCGCATTCAATTCATCATTCATCTTTCCATATTCTCCCCTATCCATCAAGTAATACTTGCCTTTAAGTTTAGTTTGGTCAGAACAAAAAATAGGCATTTCAAACGTAACAACTTCCGGTCTTCAAATAATTGCTAAACAATTGGCCTATCATTAGAAAAAATATATTTATCGACAATACAAACGTTATTAACAAGTATTTAAAGGCTAAACTTACCAACAAGTGCCTTTAGATTGACTTGTGACGACGTGCAAGAAGATACACTGACGATCGACTGAAGCGGTTCAGTCTCCTCGTTTACGTCGTACTCCGTCAGTACCGACGCACATTGGTAGCTGTCGCGCTCAACATTACTCTCCATTTCTAAATAATCTCAGCTAGTGTGAACTCAAAAATCCTAAACTGATTACATATTATTGTAGAAAAAAGATTTGCCTTTCCAACGAGCTACTTTTTAAACAGATCAATTCAGTAGACGCTGTATATCTTGACCTTAGGAAGGCATTCGATACTGTACCACATCGCAGACTTTTACAGAAACTAAAAGGTTATGGCATAAGTGGCAGCACACTTGCATGGATAAGGAGTTTCTTGACTGAAAGGACCCAGTACGTGACTGTTAACGGTAACAGCTCTGACAAAATAAGTGTTACAAGCGGTGTCCCTCAGGGGAGCGTGTTGGGGCCGACATTATTTATATATTTCATAAACGACATGCCAGAGAATGTAGAGTGTGACATAAAGATATTTGCTGATAAAACAAAGGCATATGCAGAGGTTGATGAAAGTGAGGAGTCTAAGGAGAGAATGCAGCAATGCATTGACAAATTGGTTGAATGGACGGAGACATGGCTACTTAAATTTAACAGTGAAAAATGTAAGGTGTTACATTTGGGCAAAAATAATCCCCAGCATGAGTACTTTATGAATGATGGTAAAGAAAGGTGTAAGATTGAGACAACTGGTGCAGAGAGAGATCTTGGAGTGATAGTGGATACAGAGCTCAGCTTTGAGAATCACATTGAGAGTACTGTTAAGAAAGCCAACAAAATATCAGCCCTGCTTGTAAGAACTATAAGTAACAAATCCAAGGACATAATGGTCCCCCTCTTTAAGGCCCTTATACGTCCCATCTTGGAGTACGCTAACCCTGTCTGGTGCCCATATTTAAGGAGGCATGTTGACTTGATCGAGGGTGTCCAGCGCAGATTCACCAGGAAGATCTGTGGAATGTCAGGGCTCTCCTACGAGGAGAGACTGAAGTCACTGAGGTTACCCAGTTTAGAATATAGGAGACAGCGGGGTGATTTAATCGAAATTTTTAAAATTGTGCACAAATTGTATGATCCTTTAACCACTTGTTCTCTTTTAAATTTAATGATGTTGGTTTAACACGAGGTCACAAATTTAAACTTACTAAAACTTTTAATAATACTCGTAAATTTAATAAGTATTTTACTAATAGAGTGGTAACCCCTTGGAATGACCTGACTGCCGAGGCTGTAGATGCTGGATCCCTTAATGCGTTCAAAAATAGTCTGGACAAATTGTTTAAGGATAGCATCTACTCCACCAAGTTGGAGGTTAAAAAATTCTAAATTGGTAGGCACTGATGCCAGGGAGGTGGGTCTTGGGACCCTCATTAAGATTAATTATGAGGACCAAAGGCTTTTAGCCTGCACGCAGAACTATGCTATATGCTAACTATGCTATGCTATGCTAGTAGAAGCTATCTAAAAAAAGCAACAAAAAGTTCCACAACAGATCACAAAATGAATTTCCCAATGAATTAAAAAAAAATTGCACCAGAAGAAAGCCAAAATAGTACAGATTCTTTCATTTGTCGATTTTTTGGTTGGAGACTAATTCCCTAACTGAGATTTCATTTTGTATGGAGGTGGGGTTGAGAGCGCCCTGTGAAGATGGCGTCTGCCACAACCGAGGCAGTGCATCGCAAAACACGTTTCGTACTTTGAAACTTGGATATCTTTCACTCAAAGAAACACACGCATAAAAGATAAAAGGCTCAGGCATTTATTTGGTATGTTTTTATTCAACATCAGGCAAAACAATCAAGAGAACAATTGCAGTGAAAGTGGCCCTTTTGGCCCATAGGGCGGACACAGTAATGGCGCAACTTGGAGTACCTAATAATAATAATAATAATAATAATAATAATAATAATAATAATAATAATAATAATAATAATAATAATTTATTTATTTATTTTGTATAATAATAATTTATTTTGTATAGCGCAATTCAAACATAAAATGCTTCACAAAGCGCTTGATCACACGCAGCCACACACAGATACACACGCATAATAAATCTATTCTGCATTTAAAAACAAGACAACATGTAAACCTAGTAAAGGTAACAAACCAACAAATAAAAGTATAAAATCAGTCAATCAATCAATAAACTGATATAAAATAAATGAATAATTTCACAGAAAAAATTTAAGAGAGGGACGTTAATACCAAAAGAGGCAGATCAACAATGCCTCATCTAAGATGTAAAGTGTAAATGGTGGTGAAATACAGCAGTTTTAAAAGTAGAATAATCGTTGAAAAACTAAACATCGTTACAACGTATGACAGGCCAGATGAAGAGAATAAAAGCTTGTGTAATGGCATTAATCTGGTTTAAAAAGAGAGCATATTTGTGATTCACATAATAATAGTAACAACACCATTAACAATAATAATAATAAATAATAATAATAATAATAATAATAATAATAATAATAATAATAATAATAATAATAATAATAATAATAATAGCAGTTTCTAATTTCATTTACAGTGAAAACAAGTTAAGAGGGATCAAATGTCATTTAAAAAAGCAAAACAATTTTAAGACAAGTACACGCATACGCACATGCATCCTCGTACACACGCATTCACCCACACATTCACACACACACACACATTCACACACATATTCACACACACACACACACCCCTACACACACACATTTCAGGTATCAGCGCAACAGGGTGGTATAATAATAATAAATACAATTTAAAAATAACACAAGAAAAAAAAAGAAAGAAGTGTATTATTCCATTGGGAACGTCAGCATTTTTTTTCTGTTTATTTTACAAATTCATAATGTTTTGTCTTCATCATTATTAAACACAAAATATGTCTTCAGTTGCATCACTTTCAAAAACGCGACATTTAAACCTATAATTGAGGGCCTTTCTCTATGAAGATTTTCTCTTTGGCCTGGATCATAGTGATACCCCTACGTCTCAATCGGATGAAATAATTAACATAAATAGAAGGGAAAATATAATACAAACATTTCATCCAACGAATTAGGCCCAAGGCATTCATAGAATAGAATAAAATCAGCTGATTGAAATGTACAATAAGGCAACAAAGGAATAGGTGCCTCAGTCGCCCACACCCAAAGTTAGCAGGATTTGTCTGTGTTTATTTGCGTTTTATGCCTGGACTACAACTTAACATTCACCCGGTCATATATCCATAGCTAATACGAATTATTCTGTAAACACTTGGTGAATCAGACATCCGATCGAGTAGCTTGCCATCAGACAACTTTTAAATCAATCCCATACCTTCAAAATAAAATACTGTTCTCTTTTGGAAGGTATAGGTACACCAGGACCCACATAATCTTTATAGGTCATACGTGTCAACAGTGAAAGCGTGTGTAAAAAGTGTTATTAGATGAAACTTTGTGCACATAAGACACCTAATGTGCTTGATCATAGCCAAACTTTGAGGCTTGATAAAAAAAAACATAAGAAAAATAAACTGTGCGCTGATAAAGAAGAAAAAAAAAGTAAACTGGACGCCCGATTTACCCACACCTTCGGTGAATGCTGAATTAACATATCTATACATTCTCTTTAGCACAATGCTTTTCAATCACCAGCATGGCACTGTATTGGCAAATGGTAGCCCTGCAGGCACATGAACTTGGGGGTGTTTGTGGGGAGCTACAGTATAGCCATTACTTCATAAGAAATTATAAAGTAATGTGTTTTTTTAAATTACTTCCAACAACGTTGGAAATTATGAAGTAATGGTCATCACTCCCCACAAACATGCACAAACAAATTCAAGTGCTTATGGCAATCCCCTATTAGGTTATAGGCACAAAATTAGAGGAGTCTGTATAACCACTTGATTTGCGCGTATAAAATAACACCTATCACATTCACAATTGTTCAAATAAAACACCATATTAAGGCAAATGAATTTTTTTAAAAATTAACGATGACTTGCTTTTTAAATCATTTTCATCATGCCACTAAATTTATCATGTCTGTTTTTAGATGGCAAAACAAAGACAGAAATGCTTCTTAAACACTTTGTACAAATTTGTAGCCACAAATTAACCTTGGAATTTGGTAATCTTGTAAATTAAACTTTAAGCACTGTACTAAAAATTAAAACAACAACAAATGAATAAATAAAAAGTTTCTTGGAATGTTAACTGAATACTTAATTTAATGTACAAGTATTGAAAAGTAAAAATTATCTCCCATTTACCAGTAATTGAGACATACATACAAACTACTGTCACTGCCTTTTTCTTATAGAGGTTGGGACAGACAGGTGAGAGAGAGGGAACATAACATGACATAAAACATGTGTTCACCCAAAGTACTAAATACAGTGATAATCCCTTTTAGGGTGCCCAACGGGCGCCTTAAGTACAGATTTTATATTTTGATGTGCGAGTCTAGATCATGGGTACTCTGTGCAGTTAACTTGTATACAGATTTCACTCTTTACCGTATTATATTACACAGCTTACACATGTTCATATTTTCCAATGCTGGTCATGTACACAAGCTTAGTCAATTTTTCTTTTGACACAAAGGAGGTTTAAAGAGACATATCTCGTATAATCTATATGCAATGAAAACCAAAAAATATATATATATATCCACTTCTGAAAGTTCATTTGTATTCTATCACAATAGGAATAGGGTGAACGTTTGGTTCTGCATATATCATGTCTGCTTTTTTAATCGTCGAAATTCATTTTTATTTCATAAACTTCAAAACAGACATTCACGTTTTTGTTCACTAAATATTGACACTGGTATATGCAGAATCTGAAATCAATTCAGTGACACAGTTTATCCATTTTCTGGTGAGTCAATATTTTTATTTAGAATTTGTGTCAGCACGGGTCTTGGAATTTTCTTTTTTGATCCACCAGACTTCGGCAAGAACAAAACAACATTTGATCAAGTTCTGCATATAATGGTGTATCTTATTTTGTTAAGTGTAAAACATCATGCATAATTATATTTATAGCGAAAGTGCGCAAATATTAGTTTACTACCACATGTTACTCATCTAGTAGCCATGATATAGACTCAACACATACATGTATATAATGTATGCGCTTACATCCCTCAGAGGTAAGGTGGTACAGGTCATGTCCTGGTCACGAGGTAATTTTCAGGACATATGTCTGAATCTCAGAATTGAACTAGACATTTTTTTTAAAAGGACAGGACATAGTGCTGCTTGACAAAATAGGTTACAGGACAATGGCTATAGATACTGGACTGAATCGGGTGTCCGATATGGATATTAGTCCCTGCATAATTAATTACAATATGTTTAAGTTTGAAGAGAAATGGGCATAAATTGTCGACAACAACAAAAAACTGTACATCAATCCCTTTCACAGGACATAAAGGCGACAATGGGTTGGAGAGTGCATCAATTGAAAACTTCAGACTTGCAAAAACTATGTACAAATTCACTGTTAGGGTGACCGCAGTGGAATGATGCTTTAGGGTGACCTCACATAAATCTGCATATAACACATGTCCAGATTCAACTGAATGCTTAACATAATCTGGACATGAAATGCTGTAATATAATGCAGTATGCATTCTTTAATTTTATATTGTAAAGATATACATAATTTTGCTGGTCGCCCTAAGGATTACCATGTAACTGAAGTGACTTCGGGTAATTTTATCGCAATAGGAATAAGGTTTAAGAATTTGGAAAGACAGGACCATCAGTCTACATTCCAAAGTTAGACTGCTGCGCTCCCTTGTCATCTCCATCTTCCTATATGCTTGCGAAGCATGGCCCCTCACAGCAGATCTATAACGAAGAATACAAAGCATGGAGCTGAGGTGCTACAGAAGACTTCTGAGCATTTCCTATACCCAACACATCACCAATGACGAAGTCCGACAGACCATCACACAAGCCATTGGACAACACGATGACCTGCTCACAGTGGTGAAGAAACGGAAACTCCGATGGTATGGCCTGACCAGATCATCAGGCCTTGCAAAGACCATTCTGCAAGGCACAGTGCAAGGAGGTAGAAGAAGAGGGAGACTGAAAAAGAGGTGGGATGACAACATTCGCGAATGGACTGGTTTGACACTGAGCGACGCCATCAGGGTTGCTGAGGACAGAGAAAGATGGAGTATGCTGGTTAAACGATCATCTGTGGTGCCCCTACAATCTCTGAGTTACGGGACAAGATAGGATAGGATAGGAATAAGGTGAACTTTTGGTTCTGCTTTTTTAATCATCGAAATTTATTTTCATCTCATAAACTTCAAAACTGAAATCCACAAGCCACTCTATATACCTTTTATCTCCAAAATAAATATGAAACTGTACACATCTTGCATTTGTATGGCAATCTGATTACATTATTAAACTGATTAATGTGACAAACTGTAATGGTCCAACAGTGAGACAGATCTTGGTGTCACCACAATTATATGTGGAACATGAAGACGATTCAAACAAACTTATCTTTTAAAAACTACTTTTCACTAATAAAAATTGGAGTTTATGCACAAATTATTATGAGGTAACGGAAAAGTGTTCTTGAATTCACGTTTTTGTTCACTAAATATTGACATCGTTATATGCAGAACCTGAAATCAATTCAGTGACATTTGTCTTGCCATGTTTGAATCCAGACCTTGAAGGAATCCTTCCACAGAGGTGAGTTCACTTATGGCTAAGGGACACTGATAGACAGTCTTATTGATCAACTCAGAGCGTCCCATATGCCGGTACAATGCCTCTCGGGTCGCTGAGTCCAAGTCTTGAAGGGAGAACAGTGTCGAGGCACTGTGCCGAAACTTGTCAGCAATCAAAAGTTCAGGTTTGCTTTATTTTTATGTTTTGGGAAGTGTATAAGCTGCAAACACGGCATCTTCATCACTGTGCTTTCTTTTGACATGCCTTGGAAGTCGTGACTGCATTTCTCCACAATAGAGACATGGTCGCTTTGGTTTCTTCCCTTTCTGCAGAATGTCTGGCTTCTTTCCAGTCAGCAGATTGTTGGGTCTTTCTTCAGTTGGCAGATTTTCTGAAACACATTTTAAAAAAAAACAAACAACAAAAACATTAGTTTTATGAACTTTGTCAACAATATCTTTATCTGGGCCAGCTGCTTGCCACCCCTCCTCCCCCCAACAACAAAAAAGCCATAATAAATGGGACAAACCCTAACTAAAAATTTAGCCAAGTATGCCACATATACTTGTTGGGTTTACAGTCATGACTACAACTTGCCGAAATGATTGCTGACACCCGAGTTAAAATTCCATAGTAACGTTACAATGTATATAATGTTGGCCGGATTCTACAAAGGGGTGGCGGATATTTTGGTCCCCAAAACATTTCAGCCCAGTTCATTCAAACATACACACACAAATAAATAAAATAAAATGCCAAACTTTCAAGATTCATAAAAAGATTGTTTACTGACACGGCACTGCTTTCCTTAACTCCACTTTATTTTGGTTCCTCAAGTGGTTGTGAGCGGTTACAAACTAGATTTTGTATCAGATTGTAACAGTCATGGACAGCATGTATTCTATGGTTTCAGGTTAGTATTAGTAATAAAAAAAGTGCACACTAGCATTATTCAACACTTGGCTATTTTTGCTCTAAAGACTACAGTACTGTAGGCCTGCAAATATTGAAAGGGGGAGTCAGAAGATTATGACATGATGTGCGATTGAATGCACAATAGTAATAACTTTTTGCTGCCACAGCTTTTGTGTTGCTGGGGCCAGGCCAAAAAGAAAAAAAACTTAAACCCTGGTTATTCAGACCGTTTACCTTCGACTGAACAGATCCAATAAGACCACTATCCATTCTAATGCCTCAAGATAATCAAATGCGCCGATTAGATTTCCTGGAAGTGGATGCGCTGAAAACAATATAAAACCTGACCACGTAAACAAATATTAAACAGATTTACCATTACTTGTTACCATTTTTAAAAATCAGATATGGCACTAACAGTGTTTTGGGACGTAAAACAGTCTCGCCCCGAGCATTTCATGAATGCCAATGCGTCACAGCCTTTTCAGTCTTCTTGTTATCATGTCCGCACCAGACCAAAACTGATAGTGACTGAATCACATTTTGCTTTAATAAGATTTATTTGTTAAAGATTTATGACAAGACAGTCGCTAAGGATCAAGTCAGGGTGATGCTGCTTTGAGTTTGACACACATAAGACCTAAGTTTCAGCACAGGCTTACATTTCAGCAACAGTAGTCAGTGTACTGACACAATGATCAACCCCTTGATTAGCCCTCCCTCCATTTCTCCTTCCCTGTACTCAACACTCACCTTCCCCTCTGGATGACTTGATCTAGCAGTGTGTGGAGGGTATGTTCCTTCTGGGACTCCTGTCATCCATCGCCCTGTCGAGGTCCGGTATCTCCATCCTTTAACCGCCCGCCTTGCTTTTCCCGATCAACACTGAGTGTGCCTGCGATGCGATGTTCTCTCGGTTCACCTTGATCAAACTGTTGTTCACTTTCAGCCCACCTATAGCGGCCGGTGAATCCCGATTGACGCTGCCAGTGTACTGACCCGGCTTGTCTTTGTCCATCCAAAGGTTGAAGGTGTTGTTTTTGCTCAAGGAGAATCTGCCCTCTGCAAGGCTGCTGTTGTCGTTGGTGTTGGGGAGGACAGTGGTGTCTGGAGTTTCTGTCAGACACACAGAGAGAAACAAGTTGTGTTAATCGCCCTCGCTCACACATAATCACTTCTTTCTAAATAAAAAATATTAAAAAAAAAGGTGTGTGTGTGGGGTGGGGATTGGGGAGAAGGGGTGGTTGAGGGATAGGGAGGGAGGGTAAAGATCAGATCAGTGCATTGCATTTATGTTCACTTTCGCAAACTTAATTTTTTTTTTAAATTTAACCATTGGCCGCAAAGCAATGACGATTTTCTGACGGTCAGATATTATTGGAAATTACCTATTGATTTCCTGATCAACAGTTCTTTTGCCTACACCAAACCCAACCTAATCACTACTAAAGTTAAAGTTTTACTTGCCGATCAGAATTTCTACTAGAATAGTACACAAAACACTCTCAGAGTAGCGTAATGATAAACTGGTGTGCTGCAATTCATGGAGAAAGCAGAAGACTCAGATTAAAAGACAAGGGTATGGCAACAAATAAATTGTGTAAATTGTGATGTGGAAATGCAACATGTCTTACCTGCCATTGAATTTCTTTGTTTTTCCAAAGCCACCTGCACCATTCTATTTCGTCTGTAATAATCAAATGGCTTGTATAATTGCTGTCCTGAAAGCAAAACAAAAGTTCAAAACACAACTCTTTTCAAATTAATGTCTTTCACTTGCAATTTTGAAGCAAACAAGAGGTTTTACAATTCTTCATTTGCAATTTGAAGACTCACAAGTTTCAGTTTTGTCTGCTCTCTTTTATTTTTTGTGCAATGAGCCCAAAATGGTGACTGACACATTGCACAATTTAGAAAGACAGAGGCTATTCATGGGGCTCCCTACGAATAGCCTCAGATTCTATTCCTATCATATCCTGTCCCGTAACTCGGAGGTCGTAGGGGCACCACAGATGATAGTTTAACCAGCATACTCCATCTTTCTCTGTCCTCAGATTCTATTCACAGGGCATTATTATTATTATTATTATTATTATTATTATTATTATTATTATTATTATTATTATTATTATTATTTGTTATTTATTTACTTATTTCTATTAAACCCAGCGTTGTGATCATGCTTTTTTATGAGTTCTTAAATTTTCATTCATTTATTCATTTATTTTTCCCCAAATATGGCTGACTGGTTAATGTGAGCAATAGTGTTGTTTTTTTCAGACAGTAGTCAGTAAGCAACACATCATATCCTGCGTCTTTAAAAGTTTTATAAATATTGAGGGTGGAGGGGTTGGGGAGGGCAATTTTAATTTGGTAATCTCCGCGTTTGAAGTTGTAGGATAGCAATTTAAGTTATGATCGCTGTGTTGCTGTTAGTAACTTCCTGTTTTCTCTTGAAGATCCCCTGTAACTTGAGATTAAACAGTGATTATCCATACTGGTCCAGTGGTTAAGTGCTTTGGAGAGTGGATTTTGCAAGATGTGTTATGTAAGGGAAGTGGTTCAAATCTGCTCAGGGTTCTTTTTTTTTCTTGGCTCCTTTTTATGTATTTTATCTTTCTCATTTTATTTTTTTCAAAGAAAATACTAAATGAGCATAAAAAAGAATAGGAAACTCCAAAATATTTAAAATGCATCAGTAATATCATTTTAAGCATTTTATAGCATTATACCATTTTGTACTGAAAAGAACCAGAGAGTATTTGAACTCTCGACCGTCATCTTTTTTTTTTTTTTTTTATAGATCTATACCAATGATACAATACCATGCCATGGCAAAGAACTCATTTACTTTGTCAATTTACAGCACATTTCTGAAGTTACTCTTTTGGTCAGACTGACATCATATTCACACCTAATTGAGGTGTCGGGGTAAATTGTTGATAGTCGGCAACAGTAACAAGACTTACACACTACTTATGTTCTCATGTTGTGAGACTATCTTCAAGCAACAAACCAAAAATTAACTTCAGCAATAGCGGAAAGCTTGAGGAAAACATTGACACAAGTTAGACTGATGTTTGGCCAGGAATACAGGAGCTGTTTTTCATTAATTTGAGTGTACAGTATTTTACATACATTATTTAGAATACATAAATTTGTACAGTATACAGTACAGTATAATGTATTGTATTACACATGCAGTACTACTGTATTCTACAATCCTGTTTATCCATTTCGTCATTTTATTCTGAAAAGCGTGTTTGGCGGTATTGATTTGGGTTGTGATAAATTGAAAGCTATTGTGTTGTGCGGTCTCAGTCTTACCAAAGAGCTTATTTACACTGACTGATCGAAACAGTGAAACTGGAAGTGAAAGTCAAGGACATTGGCTGATTGGGACGTTCATAGACTTTTGTTTGGAAAGAGGGAAATTGATCATTGGAAAGAGTAAAAATTAGGAATCCAATGGTATATAATACTTTTTTGTAAGTCAGTTTTGAAGGAAGTGATAAGGAAGTTGAGAGATACCATCCACATGTCGAAGAAGACCCATCTGACTTGTCGTAATGTCGGTTTTCCTTTACCGATTTGATCCATTCTGGTTTGTAAGTGTAAAACGTCATAATTCATATCAACATTCACAACTGCAGGCAACTTGCTAATGGAGTTGAAAATGGGTCCTTACAAAAGCTTTTTCAAGCTTTCCCGATGCGCGAGTCAAAAAACTATGAATTATCACTAAACAGTAAACTAAAGTAAATCATGCCTTTGTCTGCACTGTGACCAACTTTGAACGAAACGCTTCGATTCGATCTTTACTGATCACTTCATACATTTTTAAGATAACCAAGCGTCTAATAATTCATCAATAGGCAAACAGAATCAATGCTAACATAAAATCACATTATTGATTAGATTAAAAATTGCAAACTTACCAATTTACTCCATTTCGAAAACATTGTCAGTCTATGCGTACGTGATCTCCATAGTCCAATCTCGATGAGTTGCGAGTAACGTCCCTTTGACAAGGCGTATATTTTTCACAAAGAGAAAGGGAGACATGGGTTTTTGGCTCTGAACATGTTTCTTCCTTGTAAATAAAATCGTTGATTTTGATCGATTATTTGGTGTTTCTTCAATAATTGTACATGATTTTAAAAGATATATTTACGAAATGAACAATATTTTCCAACTTTTTTCATGGTCACCTGATGTCCTAAATGTTATGTGGTCACCCCAAATACCACAACACAAACTACCCCCTAATAAGAATATTCATGACCACAAACCATTCGCTCTTTGAAATTGTGTTGCCCAATCAAAACAGAACCTTTCAGCGCCGAAATACAGTCTGTCACGTGTTTCATTCTCGCGGCAGAGGAAAAAACTTTTGGGCGACCGATTTTCGGTCACCCAAAGACCCAAATACAGTAAAAAGCACTTTTTGGGTGCCCAAAGGTCGCCTGAAGTACTGATTTGTATATATATATATATATATATATATATATATATATATATATATATATATATATATATATATATATATATATATATATATATATATATATATATATATATATATATATGTTACAGAAAGAACCCGTAACCAGGGATTACGCGTAATCCCTGAACAATTTAGTGAATACGTGTAATCTCTGTTTCAATCAGGGATTACAAGTATTCCCTAAAATTTCCAGGGATTACGCGTAATCTCTGAAAAAAAGCCCACACTTTTACACGTTTTTACTGTTAAACATTTTAAAATTTAGTGAATTCACGTAATCTCCATCTCTGAACACAATCATTATACATTGGCATAGTGAGAGCCAACTCAATTTCCACAACATTATTAAAAATTAATTTCCTAAATAGGGTTCATTTTGTATGTGTTATGGGTCCCCTATACGCACTGTGTCCGGGGACGGAAATCTATCAAATCAATCAATCAATCAATCAATGTGTTATGAACAAGTTCTAATCCTGTTGTGCAACATGACAAAGACATGAGTAAATGTAATTGAATAGGTTCAGTTTTCAAAAGTGTTTAAGCCAAAGTTCTACTTGTTTCTTCATTCTTTCTCTTCTCTAAGCATTATGAATTGCTACAGTGAGAGCCAACTCAGTTTCTAGAACATAGGCTACATCAAATTAATTTCCTAAATAGGGTTCATTTTGTATGTGCCATGAACAAGTTCTAATCCTGTTTTGCAAACTGACAGACATGAGGAAATGTACACATTGAATAGATTCAGTTTTGCAAAAGTGTTTACTGTTTAGGCTAAAGCTCTACTTGGTTCCCTAATCTTCCTCTACTTTAAGCAGAGTCAATAATGATGTCGATCGAGGAAAGATTTACACAAAGTCTCACGGATCATTTTAAAGAAAACAAGAAAGGATTGATTCCAAAGTGTGATTATCAGAAGACCATCGATGGCGTGTAGCAGCTAATGCCCAAACTTCTCAAGCAGAAAGGATGGTGAAGAGAAGCCGGGTAGTTCTGCAAGCTGGCATACTAGGAGACAGTGTTGCTGTGCCAGTTCCGTTGGTTGATCGAGGGAGAGGCGATGCGAGGAACGTTCTAGGTGTTATTGTGGAAATACGAGAAGACACTGATCAATACAGAATAGCTGTAAAAGCTGGTGTTCTCAGTGGTTTGTACTCTAGGAATCAATTTGATTTGTGTTCTCAGCGCCTTCTAAACTCTGAAGACATGAATACTGACAGAACAGTTTCACTGCGCTCAGCAGTAATTTCTCAGTCAGCTTCAGGTGGGCAAGGCTTCACAAGATTCAACTGTTCTGGCCCCAAAAAGTGTCAGACTAAGCGTTGTAAATGCTTTAAGGCCAAGCTTCAGTGCAACTCACGCTGCAATAGTAGCCTCAATTGTTGCAACAAGTAAAATGTCAATGGTTTTAGTATCAGTCTTCTTTGTTCAACCGCCAGAAAGATGTATGTAAAAGATATAGCCTAGTCTGTTGAATTTAACTGCTTGTGTAACTAACAAATATACTGGCTCCAAAACGTGATAGTTAAGGCATTGTAAATGCCAAGCCTTCATTCTTGTTAAAAGTAACAATCTGAATATTATTCTCTCAGAGAGTTCTCTCAACTTTCAAGCTACCAAAGAATACGTTTTAATGAAGATTTTTAAAAGACATTTTAAGTTTTATAATTTTATGTGAGAGGTGATATGTTTTCTTTAACTTTGAATATTAAAATCTGTATTTTGTAACATGCCTTCTTTGTTTGCATTGTGTGCATCATGAATGACTTATTGTGTGAATGAGAATGTACAAAAGTTTCTAAAATGTCCAATATCTATGGAAAAACAATCACAATGACACTTTATATCGGGGAATACACGTAATCACTGGGACCTTTTTCCAGGGATTACGCGTAAGCACTGAATATTTTAGTGAATACGTGTAATCTCCTATTGAAACAGGGATTACACGTTTTCACTAAAATGTCCAGGGAATACGCGTTATCCCTGGTTACGGGTTCTTTCTGTAACATATATATATATATATATATATATATATATATATATATATATATATATATATATATATATATATATATATATATATATATAATATGAAATTATAAAAATTAAAATGTTAAACAAAAAATATATATATATTAATTATTTATATATAAATATATATATAAATATATATATAAATATATATATATATATATATATATATATATATATATATATATATATATATATTTTTTTTTTTTTTTTTTTTTTTTTAATTTCATTTTTTGGGGTACGAGTATTTGACCTCTCTCACAATATGCAAGCCCTCTTCTCCCTAAAAAACTTCAATCATTGCAATCATTCTAAACAATCTCCAGATGAACACCGTCTTTCGTGCTCCACAAAGAGCAAAGCTGATATTTCCCGTCTTCGGCGACATTCTAGTTATTTATTTATTTATTTATTTATTTATTTTATTTTTATTTTTATTTCTTTTAAGGGTGAGGGGGGGGGGGGTGCGCCACGAGCGGAAGAAACGAAAAGAAAGAAAACGATATTCCTAATGAATAATATAATGGATTACGACAGGAGTGCCCAATACGTCGATCGCGATCGACCGGTCCATCGCGTAGGCAGTGTGACTGAGTAGATCGCGTAGCAGTAAAAAAAAAAATTGACGTCAGCCTATTATAAGACTATATATATGTTTTGCAATTTGGTGGTAGGTAGATCATTTTGGCTTGGTCATTTTAAAAGTACCTCGCATGCTGAAAAAGTCATAGTGTGGGCAACCCTGGCTTACATTGACGTTTTGCTTGCTTATTCGGACTCGCGCCAGCGCTTCAAAACGCCCTCCGATTCGAAAGGTGTGGCAAAGCTCAGTACATATTCTGGGAGCAAAGGAGGTAATTATCATTTTGATAATTTAATCTTACAAGTAAATAACATATCCTATCCTATCCCCTAACTCGGAGGTCGTAGCGGCACCACAGATGATCGTTTAAACAACGTACTCCATCTTTCCCTGTCCTCAGCAACTTTCGCTCAGTGTCAAACCAGTCCAGTCTCGAATGTTGTCAACCCACCTCTTTTTCGGTCTCCCTCTTCTTCTACCTCCTTGCACTGTGCCTTGCAGGATGGTCTTTGCAAGACCTGATGATCTGGTGATGTGGCCATACCATCGGAGTTTCCGTTTTTTCGCCACTGTGAGCAGGTCATCGTGTTGTCCAATGGCTTGTGTGAAGATCTGTCAGACTTCGTGGCTGGTGATGTTCTGGGTATAGGAAATGCCCAGAAATCTTCTGTAGCACCTCATCTCCATGCTTTGTATTCTTCGTTGGAGATCTGCTGTGAGGGTCCATGTTTCGCAAGCATATTATAGGAAGACGGAGATGACAAGGGAGCGCAGAAGCCTTACCTTGGAATGTAGACTGATGGTCCTGTCTTTCCAAATTGGCTTCAACCTCGCCAGGGCAGCAGTTGTTTGTGCGATCCTGGAGAGGACTTCCTGTCAGGACCCATTGTCTGATACAATGGCTCCTAAATATTTGAAGCTATGCACTGTGTTGAGGGATTGACCTTGGACTTTGATGTCCGAGTTGATGCCATGGGTGTTGTTGGTCATCATTTTGGTCTTCTCTGCACTTATTTCCATTGCATAGGCTCTGGAGGTGGTGTCAAGCCTCTGTGCCAGCCGTTCAAGTTCTTGTTCCTCTCCAGCCAATCTATCAATGTCATCCGAAAAACGAAGGTTGGAGATTGCTCTTCCCCCTATGCTGACTGTGCCTTCGTGGTCTGCAAGGGCATCTGACATGATGCGCTCTAGGAAGATGTTGAAGAGTGTTGGAGAGAGTAGGCACCCTTGACGCACACCGATTGTTGTTCTGAACCAGTTTCCGATGGCGCTGTTGTGGAGGACTGCACTGGTAGCCTTGTCATACAGGCTTTTGATGACTTCAACAAATTTAGGCCTGATGTTGTACACTCTCATGGTTGCCCACAGAGCTGCATGCCAGACTCGGCCAAACGCTTTTTTGATGTCTACGAACACATGATATAGATGTTGTTGGTGCTGTAGGTACTTCTCACAGATTATTCTGAGGTTGAAAATCTGTTTAGTGGTACTTCGCCCTGCCCTAAATCCTGCTTGCTCTTCGGCTATGATTTGTTCAGCTTGGGGTTTCAACCTGTTGAGTATTATTTTCAGGAGGACCTTGCTGGGATGGCTGATGAGGCTGATGGTGCGGTAGTTTTCACATTCCTGAAGGTTACCTTTTTTGTGAAGAGTGATGACAAGCGACTGGGTCCATGGTGTAGGCCACTCCCCTCTCTGCCACATCTTGTTACATATAATGGTGAGTGCGTCGATCATCGCTTCTCCTCCTGCTTGAAGCAGTTCCGCGGGTATGTTGTCCACTCCCGCTGACTTCCCCTTCTTCAGCGATTGCTCTGCTGCCTCAACTTCTTCTCGAAGAATTGAGAGGATTTCTTCTTCTCTGTTCTCGGGACATGCTAGAACTGATGGGTCTCCGTTTGGTTTGTGGTTGTAAAGGTCAGAGCAGTACTCTGTCCATCTGTCCAAGACTTCTTGTTCTTCTGTAAGGCATAAGCCACTTGCTTTGGATCGTGGAGACCTTGGGCTGTTTAACACTTGTCAGCGGCTTCACAGTCTGATAGTCCTCTTGCTGTTGTTCTTGTTCAGACTGTTCTCTATTTCGTGGCATTGAGCTTCTATCCAGTTCTCATTTGCTGTGCGCATGCCTTTTCGGATGTCATTGTTGATTTTTCGGTAAGCATCAGCTCCCTGTCAGGTGTTCCTTTTCCTTTTTGATCTCTTTTCGTTTATCACACAGGTCCAAAAGTTCAGGTGTGATCCACAGCTTCTTCTTTGACCGGTGCTTTCCAAGGGACTCCGTGGCGGCATCTGTCACAGCTAAGTTGAAGGTGGTGGTCATGGTGTTGACATCTACTTCACCAGCTCCCAAAATGAGCAGTGGTGCAAATTTCCCTCCAATTGTGGCCTGAAATATTTCTGTCACCTCCGGGTCTTGCAGTTTGTCCAGGTCGAACTTTCGTCTAGTGCACTTTGCTGTCTTTACTCTCTTCAAGTGAAGCCGGAAAGACATCATCACAAGATTGTGGTCACTTCCGATGTCTGCTCCTGGAAAAGTGCGTGTCCTGCCAATGTTGATCTGAAGCGTTTCTTGACCATCATTAACATTTACCGAGTAAGTCCCTTTAATAGAATTTTGGAAACCCTCCCCCAAAAACTAACTGATCCGCCCCTGTACTCTACATAAACAACAAACAAAACAACAAGATGGCCAGTCAGTCAAACGTATTTTAAAAACACACATACACACACACCTACGCACAAACACACACACACACACGTACATACACACACACACGTACACATACACACACGGAGATGAAATTAGCATTTTCAAGAGTTAAGTTTTGTAGCGATGTTGTGACTGGACTTTAGCCTAAACAAAATGAATATGTGAAATTATGGCCCTTATCTGAAACACCTACAAGCAAACAAATTATTCAAATCAGTTTAGCCTTTTTATTTTTGTTTTAATAAAATGCAAACGTCTTTCTATTATAAATGACTTAAAAATAACCTTGACCATTGAGAAACAGCAAAGATGAATTACACGAAAGCTCAGTTGATTGTTAAAGTATCAGCAGAGTACAAGTAATCCAAATAGGTCCAATCATACTACAAATATAAGGTAATCCACATGTTTTAAACAATAACAAATAAGTTTAATTCGGAGAAACAGACCGTCCGACAACGGACAGTCATTAAATGGTTGACCATGAGGTGAAGTATCTGTGTACCAAAAATCATACAAATCGGTTTAGCCTTTTTTAAGAGGTAGCACGAAAGGTGTTTAGCCAAGAATTGGCCTCAGCAGCTTTGACTTTTGAAGTAAATAGAGCAAATACGACGTCACGGGAAGCTGCCACTTGTTAATGTAACTATAAAAGTTTTAACAAAATCTATCCAGTGGATCTTGAGATAAGGCGACCGAAGAACAGACCGACATTTTGACTCGCTTGGATTCCAACAATATTAAAGAACTTCCAGATAAGATGTCTGGTTTTCTTGCACACGAACTGAAAAACGGAGATTCTAAAATTTGATCTTTGACCATGGACTAGTGTGGAGTGACCATGTCTCTGTGAACTACAGCTTACAAAGAGGCGCTGCTAGGTAGACAGAGTAGAGCAAAGAGGTAGAGTGCCTGTGGTCAGTTACCTTAGCGACGGGCCAGGTGATTAAACCACTGATGACGTAGTAGCAAGAGTGGTGATAGCGTGTCCACGTTGCCGGACACGTCACCTTTTCTGCAACAAGCAGGTCACATTTTCTGATATTACCGTCCTTCAGAGCAACATCTAAGCGTAGGCCTCGCTAGGTTCACGCGGCCATTCATCGCGATCCCCACCACACAGCCCCCCATCTCTTTGAACTTTGTTCTTTTATTAGTTTACCACCCGGACCTCATTTCGTATTTCCATTGCCAGATAATTCGCCACTGTCAAACCACACCGCCTGTTGCAAAATTAATCCTGTTAATAAGGTGACCACAATCCTCCATTTTAACGTCAGTGTTTTGCTTATTACAGTAACGGATACAGTTTGTATTGAGGAAGGTAGGCATCCATTGAGATCAGAGCACATTTTTCAAATCTTAATGTTTTGATATTTAAAAAAGAAAAAAAAAAGTAATAGGGCTTTCAAGTAAAAAGAACCCAAAAAAATTCCTACATTGTATCCCAAATTAACTGGTTAATATTAGGCACTTACGCAGATAGATAGATAGATAGATAGATAGATAGATAGATAGATAGATAGATAGATAGATAGATAGATAGATAGATAGATAGATAGATAGATAGATAGATAGATAGATAAGCCTGCAGCACTGATGATGTCACTTGACGTGTTACCTCTAGCAAAAATGACGTTGCCACCCATTCCACGATCACTATTAGGCTGTAGGTAGCACCTGCCCGTAGTGACGTCATAAGCGCACTCGTCACACTTGTGGTCATGCAGGCATCTCGCCACGCACTGCAGCTGGGATTTCTCTGACGTCACGGGGAAGGAGGAGTTGACGGCAGAGCGACGCGACAATTGCCATGCCGTAGACTTCGTCATTGTAGCGTCACAGACGAGGCCTAGGCAAATGACGATGATCATCCGTTGCATGACTACAGTTGACGTCACACCAGACTATGTGTGAGAGTGTTGTCAAGAGAGCTGAATGCTCACAGACTCGTTTTTTAAACAACAAAAATATGACGTGGTTTGGTTGAAGGTCGTCTGATCTCCCCAGGTCTTACGCCAGGAATTAGTTGAACAGTTTTCAATGTCGGATTATTAACAAATGGTTTTAGATCTTAAGAGAACAACCTTAGCACCCTGTATTGAATCAGATGGATCTAATGAAAACAGTCTGAAGAAACTAGTGAATCAGATATATCTAATGAAAGTCTGAACACTGTAGTGAATCAGATAGATCTAATGAAAACGGTCTGAAGACACTGTAGTGAATCAGACAGATCTAATGAAAACGATCTGAAGACACTGCAGTGAATCAGATAGATCTAATGGAAACGGTCTGAAGACACTGTAATAAATCAGGTAGGCCTAATGGAAGCAGACTGAACAGTATAATATATAGGTAGCCTGGAAAGTGTGAAATATACAAGTGGCGTCCAGACACGCCAGCTTACTCTGACCAATTGCCGCTGTTTCTTGTCCTTTTCCTAGCGTTCAATCTCGTCAATAGCTATAGAATTGTGTTTTGATTGGATTGCTCCATATTGCAGGGATCCATCCAAAACTAATGGTTTGAAAGTATTGCACTATTGTTAAAAATTACTTCACTTAAAATGCTGCTTTGTGCTTGCAAGTAAATTATGTACGCTATGATGAGAATCAGCAAAAACCTCAAAGCCATTGCTCCTGAAATCAATACGCATAAACAACATCGCCATCAAAACAAGTAGAAACCCATTTACAATTTAGAAAATCAAACAATTGGACTGGATTTATTCAACAATACCGCTACTTTTTTTTTTAATATAAATCCCCTGGATGTGTAATTAAGTAAAACATTTTTATCCATTCAACACTCAACATTTCACAGTAGCAGTCCAACGCAAAGGCCGCATTTTGATTATTTTCATTATTTCTATAGAACATACATTTCATAATACATCTATCTATAGAACGTGCATTTCACCATACCTCTATATAGAACATACATTTTATAATAATGCCACCTATAACAAATACATTCTGCAAAATCACAAGTAAAAAAGGGTACAGTGAGATAAACGCAGAAAATTAAAAGATTGTCTATTTCCACAAAACTCTATGTCATAAGATACAAGACAACTATGGTATACAATCTATTTCACAAATATTGCATACAGCCTAAGAACAAGTCATTTCCTTTATGAAGCAATCATAAATGTAGACTAGTACAACCAAAATTATGTCATTTAAACGTACAATACATACTGTACTTTTTAAAGTAATAGAAAAACAGGTCTATAACAACAGACTACATTTTACGATGTAGTACTACAGGAGAAACAGTACACAATCTTCATGCCGTTTGTAAATAGTGTCAACAGACAAAACTTCCATATTGACACACTTTATTTTGTTAGTTTATCACTCATTTGATCACATTTTATATTAATATAATAGTTTGACTGTTGTGACAATTATGTTGTTTGACTTAGTTTAGCCTCCAAAGTTCCCCATCAGTCTACATTTCAACGTAAGGCTGCTGCACTCCCTTGTCATCTCCATCTTCCTACACGCTTGCGAAACATGGACCCTAACAGCAGATCTACAACGAAGAATACAAAGCATGGAGATGAGGTGCGACGGAAGGCTTCTGGGCATTTCCTATACCCAGCACATCACCAACAACGAAATCCGACAGACCATCACACAAGCCATTGAACAAAACGATGACATGCTCACCGTGGTGAAGAAACGAAAAATCCGATGGTATGGCCACGTCACCAGAGCATGAGGCCTTGCAAAGACCATCCTGCAAGGCACGGTGCAAGAAGGCAGAAGAAGATGGAGGCAGAAAAAGAGGTGGAAGGACAGCATTCGAGAATGGACCGGTTTGACACTGAGCGAAGCCATGAGGGTTGCTGAGGACAGAGAAAGATGGAGTACGCTGGTTAAACGATCATCTGTGGTGCCCTTACGACCTTCGAGTTACAGGATAGGATAGAATAGGATAGAATAGGATAGGCGAAACTTTGGTACCATCTTAACTGGTTTTTAATTTTGTTTTTGTATTTATTATAACTTCTAGCACTGAAGTAATTACTATCATCGATAGTTTCGTGTACACCACAATTAAAAAGTTTTAAGACTTTAAATTGATTAATTGAATTCAACACACCCACGTACACCCACACACAGACACACCCACACCCGCACACACACACCTACACACACACAAACACACACACACACACACACACACACACACACACACACACATTTTTGTAAAAACGACATTCTGATGACTGTTGTGAAAAAAAAAACGGATTATTTTGACACACTTTTCATTTTCGTGACATTATTTTGACATTTTCAAATTTTTGAACCTAACCCTAACCCTAACCCTTAACCTAACCCTAAGCCTAACACAGCTGTAACTCTACCGGAACCCTATTTTGACGTCAAAATAGGGCAGCCTTCCAAAAAAGTCAATAGAAACCATGTGGAGTTCCATGAGTGTGTCACTGTAACGTCGTTTCTACACACACACACACACACACACACACACACACACACACACACACACACACACACACACACACACACACACCTCCCACAATCTTATGGTCTCTCTGTGTTTTGTCTTGGGTTTAACAGTTTCGACCTTTTCATTTTTGTTATGTACTCTCTCCTCTGGTTATTGTTTACGACAGAGAAACACAATAAATCATCGCAACATAACACATTCCAATCCATAACTGAAGTGTCCCGTCAACAATTTAGTACATACAAGTTTTAAATACAGGTTGTTAAAAGTATTCATGTAGGTCCTGTAAACCTTAGTTAAATTATTGATGTCATAGAATCAAACTATTAAATATTGCTCGTTCAATACAAACTATGTTGTAACAATTTACTGAAACAAGTACGAGATAAAACTATCCTTTATGCATATATAATTGTACTCTATAAACTATTTACCGTTCAATTTTCAATAATCCGGCCACATGTTACCCGGCATACAACTGCTTGGTCCGCTTAGCTGTGATGTGTGTGTGTTTGTTGACGTGTGCAGAGGGAGGGAGGAAGTTGGAATAATGTTTACGATGAGTGTGATGTGGACTGTGTATTCTTGATGTATACGAATTTAAAATGTACTTCTGCGCCTGCTGTAATTCCTTTTGTGATAATAAAGATGTGTTGCATTGTGTTGTATTGGTATATAACTAGCATTTATTACCCGTGCAAATAAATTTTTGATGACCCAATTGCTGGGCCTGATGTTATATGCCTGTTTCAAACATTTTCCTGGAAGTGATTTTTTTTTTGCATTCTGCAGCATTTAGTCATTATTTATGTTTGTTTTTAATCTGAAGAAAAGCAAAACACGAAAATTCATTTGTCTTGTTTTGTTGTATAATTAAAAGTATCTAATATATTTCTTTGTTGTGTTTCTGATTTTATGCCCGTTATAGGTTATCTTTGGGTGTCCAAGCTGTCAGCCACTGAGTGAAGTCAAATTTATTTGAGACTATAATGTTCCATTGTAGCCTACATAGTGTATAGTTTATGTTGTGGTGTTGGTACAATAACTACCTTTAGGAAATATATCAATTGCCTGAAAGTGGAAGAAATGGTAAACACAACAGGAACTGCTAAGTATTTTGAAAGTAAAATCATGAACACAACTAAGATATATATCAAAGATACTTTTAATTAACATTAGCTCGAACATTAATTCACATTGTATAAAAGTATCTTTGATATAATAATCTTTGTTGTGTTTATGATTCTGGAAGTGGAAGGCTGAAGTGCACTGTCAGTGGTGAATCACTAAAAAGAGATATAGATTAAAGATAAACTTATAATTGTGATAAAACACAATAACCATTTATTTGAGGAGAACAGCATTACTGATTTATTGCACATGCATGTGATTAAAACAATAAGGCAATGCTATCACTGCATGCACAGATTTTTTTTTTATTATAATACATACCAATGAAATACCAAATTGAGGCAATCATTAAAAAAAAGCACCAGATATTTATTTTTGGAATAATTCAGTTTTAATTTATATTCTATTTATTTTTACTGTAAAATTTGCTTTTATTTGTATTTATTTTTTCTGATGAATCGAATGACAATAATGCTATGAAATTTACAACTATAACTAAAACTATAATGTTATTTTCTATAAAAAAAATTTCAGACCTAGTCTACCTTGTCTATACCTAATTATAAAAAAGCATAAGACGTTAAGTGTTCCAAAAAGTACATGCATCATGATTAAATGAAAAAAAATTAATATGAAGCAGTTATTAATACAGTGCTCTGATTTTTTTTATTTATAGTCTATATTTATTTATTATTTTATTTATTTTTGGCATTTTACTTGCACCCTTTTTTGTTTTTTATTTGTCTCTCTCTTTTTCTTTATTATCTATACCTCCATCTCTCTTGTATCTCTCTCCCTTTGTATTATTAAATGTTTAAAAAAAAGTGTACCCAGCGAGTTTCGATCTTGGGTCGTCTTAGTAAAAGTCAAACAACTTATCCATTGAACCACGGGCTGCTATAGTTCTTCAGCTTTATTTTAGGTCCTATATCATAAAACATGGTAAACCCTCGAATTTATTAGTGTTATAAACTTTAAACTGCATTAAACAACAATATAACGCCGATTTAAAAGCGAGATCAAAACCAAACTTATAAAATGAAGGCTACGGAGCGAAGTCACTAAACGCAAACCGGAAATGAAGGCGGGGCCTGCCGTAGGCAACGTCAAGAGTGATTGGTTGGACTCGCACATGTCTCCACGTGTTTTTTAGTACATTTTCAAGGCAGTAAAATGCAAAATAAAGCCGTTTTGCGATCGAAAATAATGTTAAATTTCGTTGTATCGGCAGCGCGTGATCAAGAGGCGAATGGCAAAACTCGCGTGGAAGCAATTATACGGACAGTTCAGCTGTAATCTGCACAAATTCCAGCAAAGTGAAGCTCAAATCGAGCTTCACAACAAAGCCGCTGGTTGCCTAAAACGGCCCCTCGTGATCTATAACGGCTTCTCGATTAATATATAGATATATACTATAACATATAAAATATGTTCTTCGATGTACAGTACCTGATAAACTATCCTACTTGTTCTGTGTGCCTGTAATACAAGATGGTTCAAAAGTTACTCCCTATTGAAAATTGCTTATAACATTTGCCTGTTGTATATCATTGGCCTGAAAGAACATGAATTGGGATCCTTACTGTGGGAGAATGTATTTGCTCATATTTTATTTTACTTCACCGTGACCAAAGCAGTCCATAATGGCCCAAACTCGTGGCCTCAGTCTTGTTATGTTTTTTGTCAGCTGAGCTCACTCTTCAAGATCGCACAGACAACTGCTGCCCTGACAGGGTTGAAGCCCATTTGGAAAGACAGGACCATCAGCCTACATTCCAAGATAAGGCTGCTGCGCTCCCTCGTCATCTCCATTTTCCTATACGCTTGCGAAACATGGATCCTCACTGCAGATCTACAACTAAGAATACAAAGCATGGAGATGAGATGCTATGGAAGACTTCTGGGCATTTCCTATACCCAGCACATCACTAACAACAAAGACCATCACACAAGCCATTGGACAGCAAAATGACCTGCTCACAGTGGTGAAGAAACGGAAACTCCGATGGTATGGCCACGTCACCAGAGCATCAGGCCTTGCAAAGACCATCCTGCAAGGCACGGTAAAAGGAGGCAGAAGAATAGGGAGACAGAAAAAAATATGGGAAGACAACAGTCGAGAATGGACTGGCTAGACACTGAGCGAAGCCATCAGGGTTGCTGAGGACAAAGAAAGATGGAGTACGCTGGTTAAACGATCATCTGTGGTGCCCCAACGACCTTCGATTTACGGGATAGGATAGGACAGGAGCTCACTCACGCAGTGTCAGGTGAAGGGCCATTTTGGGCTGCACTTGTCTTCTTTATTAAGAACGCATGAATGAGGGAAAGTGGGTGCGGGAATGTGTTTGTGTGTGATGAATTAAAATGTTTTGGAATTTTATTTATTTATGTTTTTTTTATTTATTTATGCATTTACTTATATAATATGTTTTTTAATGCTGCTGTTCTCTAAGTATTGATGAAAATGATACACTGTTTATATATCGTCTAACCGGATCTTAGATAGAGGGTGGGGTTGCGTCAAGGGCTATGACTCCGGGGCATCCCTACCGATTTCTACAATTCAAAACAAATCACCATGACTGGTTAAGGTGCATTCAAAACTAGATGATCTTGGTATGTCTCACGTATGGTTAGATAGATCTTCACTGTATTTTTTCTCAGTAGATCAATTTAAGTGTATAATTAAACAGAAATTAGAAGACCAGTTTATTTAGTCTTGGTATCATGTGTTTAACAATAAAATATGCGTAACTTATAGGATGTTCAAAAATGATTTTTGCTTGGGAAAATACCATACATGTTTATCGAACAATATCGGAACAATATGCGAAAAGACTTCATGAAATTTAGATTACGTTGTAATAAATTGCCAGTGCAGCAGCTGCTATACTACTATGTTTTGAAGGAAGAGAGAATCTGCAAGTTTGGTAATTTAAATGAAATTGGCGATGCTTCACTGTATCTTTTTTTGGTAATATTCCGTAACTAAAAGGCAACCTCAAAGTCTTAAGGTGCGGTCTGACGTGAAGTGAAACAGAAGCAAAGCGGTAAACAAAGCAAAGCATCTGCTTCTAGAAGCAAGTGCGTTTATAATGCTTTGCTTTGTGAACCGGTCACACGATGAGAAGTTTTGCGTAAGCGTGGAAGCAATGCGCAATAAGTTGTAAATCAGTTACCTCCCTTTACGCGTATGAGACCTTTTTCAGGGTTTAATTTCTGTAATTTTGACTTCTAAAATTCCATAATGCCTCGTGGCTTTGAATTAGATCGATGAGAATAAACGTATCGTCTTGTTTTAGATTTGCTAATGGCCCAGTAGCTTTTGATGCCGCCATGATCGCTGAAATGATAACAACCTCGTTTTCGGACGTCGGCTCTCCTGATTGGCTGGCAATCAAATGCTTCAGCAAAACAACCCAACATTTTAGAGCACGCTCAAACACTGAAAGCATCGGCTTTGCTTCACTTCGGCGCTTTGTTGCTGTTATGCTTTAGGTCTAGTCACACGATAAACATCGTCAAAACTACGATTTTTCGTGTTTTACTGGCTGTTTTGCTTCTGTTTCACTTCTCGTCAGACCGCACCTTTACAACCAAACGTTTATAACCATCACCGCTGATCCCCCTGCCGTGCGCACGCCCTGCTTCTCCCTACATACCCGTACATCTATATCGAGATACTACAGCGACTATTATAATTTAGAATGTTTTTGTGATCACTTTAGACTAGTCATTTGTGTTTTACTATATCTATCTGTTTATCTGTTCGGTATGCTTGTGCGAGTGTGTGCATGCGTGTGTGTATTTGTGTATGTAGGTATGTGTGCGTGTGTGTAAGAGAGAGAGAGAGAAAGAGTGAGAGAGAAAGAGAGATCAGATATAAAACATTCTGCCATTGTCCAACACCAAATAATATTCCGATTGTTGTATCTATTACATGTCAATTGGCGAAATAAATTCCTGTTATCCTGTTATCCAAATATACATAAACTTAATGACCTTATGAACACAACTGCTTGTAAGAAGAGAAAAAAAACGTATGTCAATTTATTGATATGATTTTTTCACTATTCAAATAGTATGATTGGACTGAATAATTTTATTTCGTATATATATATTCGTATTGATATTGTTTTGAATGCATTGGATGATGTTAACACAGCTTTTTGATCTTGCTTTGTCTAAGACGTTGTGTTTGTCCGACTTGGCTAAAAGTCCCTCAGAAGGCTAGAACCCTAAGTAAACTTGTAAACAATTGAATTTTGGATTTAGAAGACTCAAAGGAACATTTTAAGACCATTTACGCAGAGTCCTGATGTTGGGGCTAGGTTTGGAAAGGTGAATGACTAGCCTTGACCTTGTTGTCTTTTACACAAAAAGCATAATATAAATGCCTCTAGTTTAAGCAAAGAAATTAGTAGCCTACTGTAGATGATATAAATAGCTACTTGCACTATAAACTTCACTTTCACACACCAGCTTTGACATTTTGTTTTTATTTTACATTGGTCATCCATGGGCGGGGGAAAGTACGGCTATCTGCTACAGTGCAGCCAGAGGCGTAGCTAGGCATTTGGGGGCCCGGGGGGGCTTGGCCTCTTTTGGGGGCCCCTGCATTTTGACCGGTGGCGTAATATTTAATATTTAATGTAAAAAGAAAATTCGCACTCTCCTTTGGGGGCCCCCCTCAAGTGGGGGCCCGGGGGGATTTTCGAATTCGGACTCCCCCTCTCCCCCACACACACTCTTCCCTAGCTACGCCACTGAGT
Source organism: Oncomelania hupensis (assembly GCA_036898135.1). NCBI lineage: Eukaryota > Metazoa > Mollusca > Gastropoda > Littorinimorpha > Pomatiopsidae > Oncomelania > Oncomelania hupensis. The sequence continues at coordinate 5,592,697 of CM072525.1, read as the reverse complement.
GCAGCTCTACCTGGTCAAGGTCGACGAACCACCAACTTCACGTTCTTAAATAAAAGCATAAGGCATTGACAGCCATAACCATATTGACAACGTTGTTAATACTACTTTAGTGTGCACACTACCGATAGCACATTCTTCACTGGTGCATATGATATGCCAGCAGCAGCTGGGGGACGTAGAGAGTAAGATAAGATGATGATGGTGATGAAAAAGAAGAAAGAATTAAGAAGAAGAAGAAGAAGAAGAAGAAGAAGAAGAAGAAGAAGAAGAAGAAAATGATGATGATGATGATGATGATGATGATGATGATGATGATGATGATGATGATGATGATGATGATGATGATGATGATGATGATGATGATGATGGGGTCTTGTATAGCGCCGTCTCCAAATCAGTAGACATGCTCGATGCGCCTGTAAAAAAAAATTGATCCATAATTTCCGGGGAAATCAGATTTTTTTTAAAGTACATATTTACATTTCCTTTAGTAAAGTGAGTGCGAATGCATTGTTGAATAACGAAGACAAACTATTACTGACGGAGAGAGACAGAGAGAGAGAAAGAAAGAAAGAGAGAGAGAGAGAGAGAGAGAGAGAGAGAGAGAGAGAGAGAGAGAGAGAGAGAGAGAGAGAGAGAGAGAGAGAGAGAGAGATGCTGCAATGCCGACGCATAAAGACAGCAGACAGAGACAGAAACATAAGTGTTTACATTTTGCTGAATAGGAAAATGGGGCTGTCTTTGTTTGTAGTTGTTGTTTTACAATTGAACCGATAATTACAGACAGTCATTAGGAGGAACGTGTTTTTTAAAATTAAGTGGTTAAAACGCTTCAAACCAAAAACAAAATAAAACTTCGGTCTACTGTATATAATGCTTGAACGGTGTGAAGTAGGTGTGGCTGTTTTTTTTAATGGGTGTGTCCAAACGCTGAACCGATGGACTATTCTGACTTAGGATGCATAAAATGTTGGATCGCTCGAGTTCTCCAAAAGTTGTGTGTGCATTTAGTGTCCTTGCGACAGGTATACTGTGACTGACTTTCTGCTCACCGGCTACATTAGACTTACTACTCGGCGCCTCAAATATGCAATACTTCTGGGATTTGGTAAAAATACATTTCCACTACTTTAAATAAAAATTGATCGTGTATTTTTTTCTCTTATTTCTTTATTTTGTTTATATATATATTTTTTATTTAAATTTCGTTTAATTTACTTTTACTGTATTTTGATTATATTTCAGTCTCTTGGATTTATTGAAAGGCTGAAGATGCGAGTACTGTAACAAATAATTCTTTGTTTTTCTTCAGATGTATTTATTGTGTTTATATATTTCTTTATATTATTATTATTAATGACCGTGCTTTTGTATTTTAGTTAACGTGTATTAATGCAAAGGCTGAAGAAGAATGTATAATGAAGCTTTGGTAAGAAATTAAAATGTCTTTCTCTCTCCAGATTTATTTATTTATTCTGTTAATTTATTTATTTGTTAACATTTGTAGGCTACATTGTATTTAATTACATTTTATTTAACTCGTATTTGTTCAAATTTTGAAGAAATCTCTATGATAAAGCTTTTTTTTCATATTCTTTATTTCAATTGATATTTATTAATTTATTATTTAAATTAAGAGGCAGAAGAAGAAAAAAAGGTGCCGCTGAAACATTCCATTGTGGAAATATTAAGTTTCGTTTTATTATTTTCGATTGCGTCAGTACGTACTTTCGTATTTATCTGGCTTAATTTTAAATTTAGATTAGAGTAATTAGCGTAGTATAGGTCATCTTTAGCTTAGTTCAGTTTAGTTTACGTTGGTTTGGCTTGGCTCATATTACATTAGGTCATAGAGAGGTTTGAAATAATAATAATAATAATAATAATAATAATAATAATAATAATAATAATAATAATAATAATAATAATGATAATGATGATGATAATAATAATAATAATAATAATAATAATAATAATAATAATAATAATAATAATAATAATAATAAATAATAATAATAATAATAATAACAATAAGAAGAAGAAGACTACTACTACTACTACTACTACTACTACTACTACTACTACTAATAATAATAATAATAATAATAATAATAATAATGATAATAATAATAATAATAATAATAATAATAATAATAATAATAATAATAATAATAATAATAATAATGGATGCTGGACGCGCCTTAATCCTAAAACAGACTCAAAGTGCAGCGATCTGTAACCAACATCAACGCGCTCACAAGTTACAGACATTTCTACACACACAGCAAACACACATCCTCCACTCAAACATGTGGTGTAAAGGAACGTCGCTATCAGAAGAGGGAAAGGAAATCCAATTTCATTTGTAAAATTTTAGACTGCATTCAGTACCATAATTGTAGGGAGGAAGGAAACCGGAGCATCCGGAAAAAACCCTCGGTGATCTGAAAGTCTCGTACCTACCTCACATAAGTTCGTCTCCTGCCGGATTCGAACCCGAGACCTTCGGCCTAGGCAACTAGGTCACTTGTAACTGAGCTATAGGTCCATTATGATGTTGAAAAAGAATACAACTCAGGGTTTGAAATGAAGATTTTCCAGTGAAAAAAAAAAGAAAAAAAGAATAGAAGATTGGGTCAGTTTAGTCTTGATTAGTTTAGTTCAGGTCAAGTCAAGTCAAATCACGTCAAGTCAACTACTCTTTATTCTACAAAATAATTGAAAATACGGTGTGTCTCAATGTAGACGAAACATGGCAAAAGGGGGGTAACTATAATAACACAATAATTGCTCACGCCTGCATTCAATTAAGTTGTGTTATATTTGACGTTTATGATATTTTTAGACATTTACTAATACTCACACACACACACACACACACACACACCCTCACACACCCACACCAAAACGCACCATTCTATATTTTTACAATTCTATATTTTACAAAGATATTTCTTAAGTCAGTACGGGTCATGAGCAATCTTGCCACTGTAGATTGTTCTAACCTATAAAGGGAAAAGTGAAAGCCCCAGTTGAAAACCTGTCTTTCCTTTATAGGCATGATCGGATTCACTGCGGCAACAGTACCCCCGTTGGAGTGCCGGGGGTTTCAGTATAAATAGTGTCCCCACTTTCTGGAAATTTAGTGCTTTAAATTCCCACTGTCGCTGTCTTCCTCATTTACTCTTTCCCATTCCTGCTCTGTCCTATCACTCTGCTATACTATCTTCTTCATCGCTAGATCAATGACCTACCTTTTTTCTTGAAAACTCTTCCTGGACAAGACTCCTTGTTTGTGTATGAGGTCTGTTGGATCAGCTTGGGAGTGTTGGACGCTTTCTGCCGGGTGGTCACTAGGGCTTCCTATGATGTTATTTTTTTTAGCAATATAGGCATTTTATATGTATATGTTTTGTTGATAATTTATAATGATGTTTGTATTCTATTTTGTTTTTGTAACCGGGGGTTCGAGTAGTTGGGGTAAAGCCTCAGCCGTCCCCTGCGTGAGATGTCTTTATTGTAAAGTGACTGGCCGGTGGAGGGCATTCAATTTTCCCACTAGGGTTGTTTCAGCAGATCTTTTATGCGGATCGGGGATTGTCCGGTCCTGATTTGGCTCGGAGGAGTCCGCTGGACCTAAAGCAACAATCAATCAATCAATCAATCAAAAGTCAGTACTTAAGAAATTGAGGGCTATTTTTTCTAATATCTTATTTTATAGTATATTAGTAATGACAACAGTGTTATTCCTCAATACGGTATTTGCTGTCTTTAATGGTAATGACGATGTACACTCAAATTAGATTTATATACCACTCCCCAACGTCACAAAATCTAATAAAAGACCTCAACACTGATGTCTAAAGCATACAAAATAATTATTATGATACCCATTTTTGTTTTGGTCAGCTGTTCCTGTTGGCCTTTGCCGGACTAGCCATCATTAGCACGTCTGCCCAACCACCTGACTTGCAGTGTCCACCAAACTCTACCTGGCTGGGACCCCAAGATTTCGTCGACCTTGACATTGCGAGCAATGAGAAAGATGACCTGCAACCCTTGTACCAAATCAACGCCAAAGAACTGAAGCAAGCAACCAGCTGGGCAAAGTAAATGATCGTCACCAGCTTACCCTAAATATAATTAATAATAAAAATAACGGATTTTTATATAGCGGGTACTCCAGCCTATGACCAGACTCACCACGCTTTACATAGTCATTACATATAAATACATGCACTCGATGAAACATCACTTTTACTACAATACACCAAAAGACGGGACAGTAAAGGTACAGACTATTTACAACTATGTACATAAAATTAATTACAAAAAAGACAAAAATATACTATTTACAACTATGTACACAAATGACAAAAAAGACAGAAAATAGAATAGCAAAAACCTATTCACAGTTATTTATATGCCCGGTTAGGCCCAGGAAGAAAAACAGTATAAATATTTTACAGCCGTTTATACACTTACGGATCAGACATAGACAAAAGATGAGAGAATGGCAGCGGGATACAAATCAATCTGAATTAATCTCAATTACCGATATTGCAAAAGGAGTATGCCTCTGAAATGTTATCTGGGCCAGTGAATGACCTATTTGAGTAATAAGGATAGTTTAGGAAAGTTCTATTGCAAACTGTTGCCTTACAGCTCCATTGACAGTCAAACAGTCGTGACGACAAACTGCTGTCATGATGACGTAAGTGATGACGTTAAAATGGAACTTAACTTTATACCAGAGACTGTTGTTCTTTCATATATAGACTGTGCTTGTTGTACTTTTGCGAGGATTTAAGTCCGAATGACCTGCCCGTCAGCAAAATGAATGACGTGACCAGAAACTAATTTCATTTCCTATTTGTGTCCTACTGAAAAATGTACGTAAATCTTGTATTTGTAGACAAAATCCAGTCAGCCGGGTGCGAAATGGACAGGTGGACGGTGTTCCGGTGGGGAACGTGTATAAGCAGGCGGAGACCTTGTTCGGACCTGCAACGTTCGAAGACTTGAGTGCCATTGTGCACGATCCGCTCTCTTTTCCTACCGCTGCCGCTTTAAGAGGTCTGCTGGATATCACATCCCAGTTTTTGTGAGTACAATCAAAGAGCTTATTACGGAAAGAGGGGGAACTTCCATTATGTCATATACAAAAATGCGAGACGCTCTCACGGATTATTTCCCTTTGCTCGGGCTGGCTATATTTCAACATCTGCTATATGAATGATCTGTGCGAGGTAACTTATTGAGCCTATGACATTGCAAAAGAACATTTTTATGGCAACGTTTGCAAAAACCAAACTTTTAACCATCATTATTATTAACATTCCGCTACTGCTGTCTTTTTTTTATGTTTACTTATTGACATTTATTAGGTGCTTTTATGCTGCTTATGTGTGTATGTCATAGGTTCGTTTTCTGCCCTGGAATTTATTATTTTTTAACCAACGACAGATATTTTAAAATTAAAATATGCATGACAGACTGTTTCATTTATCCGAAACTGTGTAAATCCGTAATCGTGAGAGAGAGAGAGAGAGAGAGAGAGAGAGAGAGAGAGAGAGAGGGGGGGGTTGGGGGAAGAGAGCTCTGTCATTCAATCAATTAATCACAATAAAGCACAATAACAAAATGTTTCACTAATAGTGTGAATTTCATTTATATCAGGTGTCCCCCTACCCCCCAACCCTCTCACCTCCCACATCACTGGCGTAATACCATCAGTCACTTCGTGGAAAATAATTAATTAATCAGACAGAACAATCAGAACCTAGACTACAACATTCCACGCAATATAGATCTAATGCGCAGAAATTCACAGATCAGAACAAGGACTGAGTTTCTACATTACATTTTTTCCCGTTTACACTCAAACGAAAAGGGATTACAACAGATCAAGGACCATTTTTTTGCCTAGGTAAGGGGTTATCTTGCACAGTATTTGATCACGAGGAGAAAACAGACTTAGTCTAATTTAACTTGTTAACATAAGCAGTTTGACGAAGCCAAACTGCCAATCTGACATCTACTTTTGAAATATAAGCACAAATATAGTCAAACAACCTAGCAATAACGTAAACAGTGAGCGACCTGTTGAACGTAAACTGTCAGCAAGCAAACTGTTTTGGATTTAGCACATAGGTATAACATGAATCATTCAAGCCGCTCTCCGATTGTTTTAACACTAACAACACTGCAGCGGCCTTAGTTTAGGCCTACATAAACACCAAAAAAATGAAGTTTTTCAATTGCAATTTGCATTTCTTTGTCTCTTGGAAATTTGAAAAAGGACTTGCCAACACAACTTTTCTTGTATCTGGCATTATGGCAATTGATGGCTGTGCAAAAGTCACCGCCCTGTTTCACTCGGTTGCCTTTTGACTTTCTGCCACGAGCCATTTTCAGCATGTCGACAAGGGAGCATAACTCGTACCTTTCGTCTCGCGGTTCTGTACCAAGTTCCCACTCTTTCTATCATTAAGCTCTTTGGTACAATGCCGTCTCCAATGCAAGTTAACGATTCCGACAAAAATAGCAATAAACGCACCTCTCTCTCTCTCTCTCTCTCTCTCTCTCTCTCTCTCTCTCTCTCTCTCTCCCTCTCTCTCTCTCTCTCTCTCTCTCTCTCTCTCTCAGTCGAACTCTAACAAATACGAACAATACTGTATGTTATCTCCACATAAAAAATTTTCAAAGACAGCTTTCTTTTTTTTCTCTCTAGTTTTTCCCTTTTATATGTGATGTCGCCCATTGGAAGGTTTTGACTGTTGAACTAACACTTTTCTTGAGAACAGCCGTTAATTTCACATTAGTTTGTAGAAAAATTGTGTTTATTAGGTAAGATACAGTTGTACATTATGTCATGTAAGAGATAGTGTTTTATTATAATTATGGAGTTTGTCACTGCTCTTGTGTGGATAGGTGTAATCTTTACAAGATTATATTACCTGGTTATTGTTTTAAGTCCAGCGGAGTCTTTTGAGGTTTGTTCTTTAACTTAGCTGTGAGGGTAGGGGACTTCACTATTGGCGGTACGGCAAACAGAGGGTAGGGGACTTCACCATTGGCGGTACGGCAGACAGAGGGTAGGGAACTTCACCATTGGCGGTACTGCAGACAGAGGGTAGGGGACTTCACCATTGGCAGTACGGCAGACAGAGGGTAGGGAACTTCACCATTGGCGGTACGGCAGACAGAGGGTAGGGAACTTCATCATTGGCGGTACGGCAGACAGAGGGTAGGGGACTTCACCATTGGCGGTACGGCAGAGGGTAGGGAACTTCACCATTGGCGGTACAGCAGACAGAGGGTAGGGGACTTCACCATTGGCGGTACGGCAGATAGAGGGTAGGGAACTTCACCATTGGCGGTACGGCAGACAGAGGGTAGGGAACTTCACCATTGGCGGTACGGCAGACAGAGGGTAGGGAACTTCACCATTGGCGGTACGGCAGACAGAGGGTAGGGAACTTCACCATTGGCGGTACGGCAGACAGAGGGAAAGGAACTTCATCATTGGCGGTACGGCAGACAGAGGATAGGGAACTTCACCATTGGCGGTACGGCAGACAGAGGGTAGGGAACTTCACCATTGGCGGTACGGCAGACAGAGGGTAGGGAATTTCACCATTGGCGGTACGGCAGAGGGTAGGGGACTTCACCATTGGCGGTACGGCACACAGAGGGTAGGGAACTCCACCATTGGCGGTACAGCAGAGGGTCGGGGACTTCACCATTGGCGGTACGGCAGACAGAGGTTAGGGGACTTCACCATTGGCGGTACGGCAGACAGAGGGTAGGGGACTTCATCATTGGCGGTACGGCAGACAGAGGGTAAGGAACTTCACCATTGGCGGTACGGCAGACGGAGGGTAAGGAACTTCACCATTGGCGGTACGGCAGACAGAGGGAAAGGAACTTCATCATTGGCGGTACGGCAGACAAGGGGTAGGGAACTTCACCATTGGCGGTACGGCAGACAGAGGGTAAGGGACTTCACCATTGGCGGTACGGCAGACAGAGGGTAGGGGACTTCACCATTGGCGGTACGGCAGACAGAGGGAAGGGAACTTTACCATTGGCGGTACGGCAGACAGAGGGTAAGGAACTTCACCATTGGCGGTACGGCAGACAGAGGGTAGGGAACTTCATCATTGGCGGTACGGCAGACAGAGGGTAGGGAACTTCACCATTGGCGGTACGGCAGACAGAGGGTAGGGAACTTCACCATTGGCGGATAGAGGGTAGGGGACCATTGGCCGTACGGCAGACAGAGGATAGGGACATAAATTAACACTGAACCACCAGAGCAATCATACTGCTAAGATGGACAGTGGAAGGGGCCATTTTTATTTTGTCCACCGGCGGGATTCGAACCTGGGTCATCGGTGTGCCAGGCGAACGCTCTGCCATTGAGCTACGGGCCGACCGTTTTGAAGAAGAAGAAGAAGAAGAAGAAGAAGAAGAAGAAGAAGAAGAAGAAGAAGAAGAAGAAGAAGAAGACCCGATACGCATTTTTCGAAGGCTACTAGAAGCATGCTGTAGTAGTCGCCTCAACAGGCCATAAAGCGTGCTCTCTTGCTTCAGAGCACTGCTTCCAGGGCTCGAAATTAGCGGGGGCCCGGGGCCAAAAACCCGCAAAGTTGATTTCGGGCTCGGAAAGTTGAACAACGAAGGGACCGCTTGGCCCGCAAAATAATTCGTCTGCTACAGCTAGCTCTACTCGGCAGTGTCGTATTTGGGCCAAGGGAAGCAACCCACACCGGTCAGATTTTTTGTTAGGTTACTCATATTAAACATTTAATGATGTGTATTGTGCAATAATCAGTCACAAAACTGAAAAGTATTATACAAGAGACTCACTTGATTTTTTTCTATTTTGTTTAATGGCCATTTCAGGCTCACTAGTCACTGGAATATGTGTGTCACTGAATGTGTGTGTGTGTGATTTTTTTTCCCCTTTTTTGTTGGTAATGTTTGAAAGTGAAAGAAAAGGCAAATAAAACTGACATCAATCAGCAAAATTGGAAATTCAATTGTTTGTATTTTAGATTATCAGACAAATTTAAATGTACTTTCTGCTTATTATATTGTCAATAATTCTTTTGTTTTTTGTTTACATTATTTTTCAAGTTGGGCCCCGAAAGTTGCTTGTGGGCCCTCAAATTTTTCAAACAAGGGGCCCGGTGGCCCCCAAAGAAAAAAGTTAATTTCTAGCCCTGGCTTCCTATACTCTTCAAGCCCTAGGAGCATTGCATGACCAATCTACTCATGAAAATAGAAATTGTAAGTTTCATCTCCTCTAGGGGACGAATTAGGTCAAACTATATTTGTTTCTAGGCCAACTGTCCTTTACGAACCGTTTGACAATGTTTTTGAACCGTTTGTTGACGCCGGATAGTGTCCTCACTCGGTTTTATACAATTTAAAAACCCAAGAAGGCAAATGGGTTTTTGAGACGGAAAGAGCGGAATGTTGTAGAGAAACATTCTGTATATATTTACAATGAAATTGCGCTTTTTCCGTTACTATACAGGTTGAAGAGTATAGGAAGCAGTGCTCTGAAGCATGAGAGCATGCTTCAGTGCCTGTTGAGGCGACTACTAAAGCATGCTTCTGGTAGCCTTCGACCAATGTGTACCGGATGAGAAGAAGAAGAAGAAGAAAAAGGAGAAGAAGATGATGATGATGATGATGATGATGATGATGATGATTATGATGATGATGATGATGACGATGACGATGATGCAATGATGATGAAAAAGATGACCTCAAGGATGATGACTGCGACGATGGCGACTGAAAAAAAGACGATGAATGATTAATATCATGGGTTGGGCGCTATTTGTTTTCATTGTCAAAGGCCGAAGGAAAGGCGGCGGAGGATTATTTCCTTATTTCTTTCAAACTGTTTTAATAATCTTATTGTTAATAAAAATAAACAGTTTAAATTGGAGAAGACGAAGGGATGTTGGTCATGGATGGCCCACGACGTCATCAACCACACTGTCACCAACGTCATACTCATCAACGTCGTTATCGTCGGCGTCATTGTCAACAGTGTCGCCGTCGACGTTTTCGACAGAGTAGGTTGCAGCAACAGCCAGCGACAATCGTCATCAGCAACAACAACACCCATCTAAATAAGATTTTTAAATCTAGCTGCCTCGTTTGTCACCTTTTAAAATGTAACTTATTTTGAAAAAATATTTAGCCTAACAAACAAAATCTTTTAACAACAACAACAACAACAACAAAGCAAACTAATGCATCCTGCACAATATCGACAAAATTCTTTCTTAGCTTAATGCACACAGCGTGAGTTCCTCGTCTGGTGTCGTCTACACTGTATGGACTCAGTTTGGAAGGAAAAGCTAAGGGTGCCTACACACAGATCAACGATCAGGCTTTGAAACCCAATTCAATTTCAGTTCAATTCAATATTTTCTTTTAAAGTCTATTCACGTTTATGTGGTTTCGACCACTTTAATTCTCACTCACAGACATCCAAACATACAGTAAGATCCTATCCTATCCCGTAACTCGGAGGTCGTAGGGGCACCGCAGATGATCGTTTAACCAGCGTACTCCATCTTTCTGTTTTATTATAATTGTGGAGTTTCTCACTGCTCTTGTGTGGATATGTGTAATCTTTACATGATTATATTACCTGGTTATTGTTTTAAGTCCAGCGGAGTCTTTTGAGGTTTATTCTTTAACTTAGCTGTGAACCTGCCCATTGTGTGTGTGTGTGTGTGTGTGTGTGTGTGTGTGTGTGTGTGTTTGTGGTTGTGTGCGTGTGCGCGCGGTCGCGCGCGTGGCTGTTTATATGTTACAAGTGAAACTCCAACTTGTCACTGGTTTTTTTTTTGGGGGGTGAATAAAGATTTCTTGTCTACCTCGTATCACCGAGGATTCTCTCCGGGTACTCCGGTTTTCTGCCTTCCTTCCATAATTATATTAGTTGCAGTCTATCTAAAATATTTCAACAACAAAATCTAACATTTCAAAGATTTCCTTTTTCAAAAATGTATATAACAATAATATGAAATTCAACACTTCTATTTTATGAATGGATTATTTTGTTCCTTTCAGGTGCGAAATTTTTAAATACGACTGTCCGTGTAGAATTCGGGTGCTTACTGCCTTCACCCTTAACGGGAACAGATGCTACGTTCCCTGGAATTCCCATCAACTGATCAAATATGCAGAATGTTTGTAAGTAATTTGTCCTCACTACAACCCTCAATCTTCTCTCTCTCTCTCTCTCTCTCTCTCTCTCTCTCTCTCTCTCTCTCTCTCTCTCTCTCTCTATATCTCTCTCTCTCTCTCTCTCTCTCTCTCTCTCTGTAAAACCATTTTAAATTCTACAGCAATCTACCAAATAATAACTCTCGTTTTTAAAATAAAATGAAGTAAAATAAATGTGTAGACTTCAAATGCGCGTTTGACATTCAATTTGTTACAGGAGTTAAATGATAAGATCTTGAAGTGGTTTGGGCACACCCTAGCCATGGTCAGTGTTAAGCAAATTCTGGAAGGGTCGGTACTAGGATGGGTTTACTATGCTGGAAAGGTAACCACCAAACGACACAACAAGATTGAAACACGTCTGCTTAGAATCAGAATCACAATCCTTATTGTCCTCATACAAATACACGGAAATTTGTACCACGGCACAAAACAGTAAAAGCCATAACAAACTCTTCAGGAAATACAAATTAATACTCGTACTACAAGTAAAAGAGAAGGTTTTATACACAACATGAACGTTGAATGAAGAATATCACATTATGACATAACAAATTGAAAAAAAAAAAGAAAAAAAAAAGGCCCGTACGTATCCAACATTCTAATCCATAGCAATACGCACACCCACATACACACATTATTATTATTATTATTATTATTATTATTATTATTATTATTATTATTATTATTATTATTATTATTGAGGATTTTTATAGCGCACTTATCTCGCCGTACTTGACCAGACTGTAGGCGCTGGCCGATACAGGATCTAACTCAAACCGCCCGAGGCGCCCACCCCAGCCTTTGGGCGCATGGTCTGACGCCCGGACAACTGAGCACTATCCTGGGCAGCCAAGGATGGGGAAGAAGGACCAAGTGCATGCTGTGTGTGTTCTTGTTACCGGCACTCACCCGTCTAGGACATGAGCGTCAGGATCTTTAAAGTCCGTTATGATGGAATGTATGCGACACACAGACTAGACCTAGGTTTATACTCTCATCCGAAGGAGTAAGAAACGGGAGTAAAGTGTCTTTCCCAGGGACACAACACAATGGCCCGGACGGGGCTCGAACCCGGGACCCTCCGATTCGCAAGCCAAAGCTCTACCATTAGACCACCGTGCCTTACCAGCACAGCGTTTAATGCAGACTGTCATTGGCCTGTGGCAGCTACAAAACGATAGCAGGTCCAGTAATGACGTCCCTTATGACTTAGTGACCTGTTTTAAATACATAACGGGGCACTCTAGCCGTGCAAAGTGCAGAGCTACTGCAATTCCTCAGAATGGTTGTTATGTTTTACATATAGCAGGGCCCAAGAAAGACCGGAGTTTGAAAAGGGGTATACCAGGTGAAGGTAAAGCACCGAGGGATAAGAGATAAGCACCGAGGGATAAGAGATAAGCACCGCTTTCATTAAGCTAGCCTACAGAAAATGGAGATTCCCAAACGCTTTCCTCCGCAACGACAGAAAAGTTACGGGGGACACCTTTAGCTTTTTACTTTACATTTCTTTTTTCTTCTTTTGTTTTGTTTGTTCAGGTGCAAATACTGCCTGGCGCCGTTCCGCCGTTGTCTGTGTCTTCCCAGCTGTTACGAGGTCCGCAGAATCCTGGTGCTGTGCCTGGAAAAGAAAGTGTGGAGATGGCGGTCCGTGGTGAAGTCGCTACCACAGACCTGTGCCTGCAGGACCTGTTAAACGGCCCGTAGCCAACAGCCATCCAACTCTTCACGCATCACTTACAATTTCTGTATTCACTGTTGAATGGGACGGACTGAGTCATTTGTTCCTCTTAAAAACATGATTACAGGCTGTGGGATTGTTGTGTGTCCCACTAACAGAGGTTGTTCTATAAAATGTTAAAAATTGTTTATATTAATGAAACGGGATAAGATTTTAAATTACGACACCAAGTTATCAAAATGTATTAAAAAAAAAATTGGGAAAGTTTTTTAGAAAATACTAAAACATAATTTTAATGTATTCGCAATATTCTGAAGTCAACCCAATATTATTGTACTCACCAATAAAGTTACACTATGCTGTGTTTCATCAACATTAGTTCCTAACCCTAAATATTTATAAATATGTATAAAGGAAACACAACTCTTCAACGATATAAATGTGAATGTGAACCTTTAGGACTTGATTTAACTAGTTAGTTAGTCATTGTTTATAGGGTCCAGCGGATCAGGACCACTTAAGACAGTATGGATTTAATCTACTTAATATAATCTCATTGAAAGTTAACTGCACCGTAAATTCTATTACATGGGAGAAGTGGAAATAAACACAAGTGATGGCTACACAATGTTTTGCCTTGATTATTTCAAATGGTGTTTACGTGATAATCCTTTCATTGTTAAGTTTTGCTGCTCTCTATACCCACCATCATAACCAACATCATCTTCTTTTTGTTCTCTCTCTCTCTCTCTCTCTCTCTCTCTCTCTCTCCTATCTCTCTCTCCTATCTCTCTCTCCTATCTCTCTCCTCCCCCCTCTCTCTCTCTCTTTATGTCTCCCTCGCTCTCTCTCTCCTATCTCTCTTTCCTCCCCCCTCTCTCTCTCTTTATGTCTCCCTCTCTCTCTCTCTCTCTCTCTCTCTCCTATCTCTCTCCTCCCCCTCTCTCTCTCTCTTTATGTCTCTCTCTCTCTCCTATCTCTCTCCTCCCCCTCTCTCTCTCTTTATGTCTCCCTCTCTCTCTCTCTCTCTCCTCTCTCTCTCCTCCCCCCTCTCTTTTTATGTTTCCCTCTCTCTCTCTCTCTCTCTCTCTCTCTCTCTCTCTCTCTCTCTCTCTCCTATCTCTCTCTCCCCCTCTCTCTTTCTGTCTCCCTTTCTCTCTCCCTCTTTGTCTCTCTCTCTCTCTCTCTCTCTCTCTCTCTCTCTCTCTCTCTCTCTCTCTCTCTCCATTAACACTCCTGACAAATCTCAGATAAAGACTGCTCCTAATTTATGCTGACGCAACATAAATAAATCAGTCCCAACAAAAATACATGTATTTAAAATTGTACGTAAAACATATAATTATATTTAAATTGTAAGTGAAAAATGTCCCATCTGAAACCGGAAGTATCCCATCATTTTAATCGGAAGTATAAACAATTAATTTTATTTAAATGGAAAGTGAAAAATATATGTTTATTTAAACTGTAAGTAAAAAAAAAATATTTTAATTGTAAATGAAAAAGTTTCTTTATTTTTTAAAAATATAAATTTATTTAAAATGTAGGTTAAAATATACATTTATTTAAAATTTTAATAAAAGTATACACGTATTTTGACATTTTAATTTTTTTTTAAAATTAAATTTAATATCACAATTTGGGCGGTAAACTTGAATTTTAAACATATAACAGGATAACAGGATAACAGGAATTTATTTCGCCAATTGACATGTAATAGATACAACAATCGGAATATTATTTGGTGTTGGACAATGGCAGAATGTTTTAGATTTAACATCTCTCTCTTTCTCTCTCTCACTCTTTCTCTCTCTCTTGCACACACGCACACATACCTACATACACAAATACACACATGTATGCACAACCACACACACTCGCACAAGCATACCCAACAATAACAGATAAACAGAAAGATATAGTAAAACACAAATGACTAGTCTAAAATGATCACAAAAACATTCTAAAATATAATAGTCGCTGTACTATCTAGATATAGATGTACGAGCATGTAGGGAGAAGCAGGGCGTGCGCACGGCAGGGGGATCAGCGGTTGGAGGAGGATGCGGCGTTTAGAGATCTTACAGTTTGAGGGTAAAAGGAATCTTTAAAGCGGGAAGTGTGGGATCTGAAGGATCGAAAGCGGCGGCCAGAGGGGAGAAGTTCGAACAGGGGGTGGGCAGGGTGGGAAGGGTCAGAGAGGATCTTGTCGGCTCTGTTGAGAGAGCGGGTCGAGTGCATACAGTTTAATTTGTTACTAAGAGATTTCTCTTATATAGCGCACTTACAAGCTCAGAGAGCTTCTCAAGGCGCTGGCCCGTAAAAACCAGCAATCACACAATAGTTTGCTGAAGTCAGGATTCGAACCCACGTCGCCCAAGACGCACTCACACAAGTCGTGCGCTCTGACCACTGAGCTATCCTTGCTGCCTACTGATAATTTATGTACTACGACCACAGCCGTAGAGAATGTGGTCCTGATTCGGCTCTTAGCAGTCCGCTGGTCCCTATAAACATTGATAATCTACTAGAATCGTAGTGAATGATTATTTACGACGTCATATAAATTCAATAAACGAAGCCCTGCATTTGTTTTAAGAGCCACAACAACTCAGCAGAATTACACGCAGAAAGTTGACAATGCTTTTGTATTGAAATGTGCAATAAATAAATTTTATGGTATTGATTAACGTTTCGCTAGTTTAATATTAACCAGTTCTTGTCAATATATATTTTGACTGTGGTCGATTTGGTTTATAGTACTGACAAATCATTCCACCGTTTGTTACCTACATTTTATATAGGCCACCCATATTGGTCAATAACATTGTTTCACAATTCATTTTTAGTATTTCCAGATAATTATCTGGAAACACTTTAAAATAGTCGGGAAACCGAAACCGCCAAATGACCATAGGTTGGTCGGTCTGTCCGTCCGTCCGTTGCCCGGCTATCTCAAAAACCATTAAACAGAATTTGATCAAACTTCAGAAGAACCTTACCTAGGTACGTGGCCAGATCCTCGTGCTATCATATTTGCTCCACCGCAAAGGTCAAGGTCGCTGGGTTCACTTTGTTGCCAAACAGGTTTACTTCCCCTGCACAATATCTCAACGCTAGGTCAATAGTTAAACAAGATGGCAAGCCATTCAAATGCATCTCCAGACACTCACAAACAACACAGAGCTGGAAAATAAGCATTTTCCAAAGTGTTCATTTTGTTGGCCGTGTCATGACAGCAAACAGTGATCAAAATCGAACAAGCCAATATTTAGATACATCGCAAAACGTGTTTAGGGAAAGTTAAAGCACTATCGCCTTGACCTTTGAGAAAGTACAACCAAAGAGCTTAATGATAGAAAGAGGGGGAACTTGGTACAGAACCGCGAGACGAAAGGTACGAGTTATGTTCCCTTGTCGACATGCTGAAAATGGCTCGTGGCAGAAAGTCAAAAGGCGACGGAGTGAAACAGGGCGGTGACCTTTGCACAGCCATCAATTGCCATAATGCCAGATACAAGAAAAGTTGTGTTGGCAAGTCCTTTTTCAAATTTCCAAGAGACACAGAAAGGTAAATTGCAATTGAAAAACTTCATTTTTTTGTGTTTATGCATGTAGGCCTAAACTAAGACCGCTGCAGTGTTGTTAGTGTTAAAACAATCGGAGAGCGGCTTGAATGATTCATGTTATACCTATGTGCTAAATCCAAAACAGTTTGCTTGCTGACAGTTTACGTTCAACAGGTCGCTCACTGTTTACGTTATTGCTAGGTTGTTTGACTATATTTGTGCTTATAGTTCAAAAGTAGATGTCAGTTTGGCTTCATCAAACTGCTTATGTTAACAAGTTAAATTAGACTAAGTCTGTTTTCTCCTCTTGATCAAATACTGTGCAAGATAACCCCTTACCTAGGCACAAAAATGGTCCTTGATCTGTTGTAATCCCTTTTTGTTTGAGTGTAAACGGGAAAAAAAATGTAATGTAGAAACTCAGTCCTTGTTCTGATCTGTGAATTTCTGCGCATTAGATCTATATTGCGTGGAATGTTGTAGTCTAGGTTCTGATTGTTCTGTCTGATTAATTAATTATTTTCCATGAAGTGACTGATGTTATTAAGCCAGTGATGTGGGAGGTGAGAAGGTTGGTGGGTAGGGGGACACCTGATATAACTTAAATTCACACTATTAGTAAAACATTTTGTTATTGTGCTTTATTGTGATTAATTGATTGAATGACAGATCTCTCTCTTCCCCCAACCCCCCTTCTCTCTCTCTCTCTCTCTCTCTCTCTCTCTCTCTCTCTCTCTCTCTCTCTCTCTCTTTCTCTCTCACACGATTACGGATTTACACAGTTTCGGATAAATGAAACAGTCTGTCATGCATATTTTAATTTTAAAATATCTGTCGTTGATTAAAAAATAATAAATTCCAGGGTAGAAAACGAACCTATGACATACACACATAAGCAGCATAAAAGCACCTGATAAATGTCAATAAGTAAACATTTTAAAAAAAAAAAGACAGCAGTAGCGAAATGTTAATAATAATGATGGTTAAAAGTTTGGTTTTTGCAAACGTTGCCATAAAAATGTTCTTTTGCAATGGCATAGGCTCAATAAGTTACCACGCACAGATCATTCATATAGCAGATGATGAAATATAGCCAGCCCGAGCAAAGGGAAATAATCCGTGAGAACATCTCGCATTTTTGTATATGACATAATGGAAGTTCCCCCTCTTTCCGTAATAAGCTCTTTGGTACAACTGCCAATGATCTAACATGCTTAGCAGTAGTTGAAGTATTCGCAAAGAAAAAACGATGAATTTCGGGTCAGTTATTCTTGCGATATTGCAAAATCTATTTTGAACCCAAAAAAAGGTAAAATTTGGAGCGACGGCAATCCTCTGATCGACAACCTGACTGTCACTGAAGCATGTCCCATGATCTGAAGCACATGTCTACCTAAACTCAACAAAATGGCTTAAGCCTTTTTTGAAATATTGAGCAAAATGGGTTTATCAACAAAGTGATGATTTTGACCGTTGCGATAGAGCAAATCTGATGGCACGAGAGGCCGGCCATTACCGTAGATACTTTTCCTATGAAGTTTGTACAAAATCTGTTCAGTCGTTCTTGAGATATCGCTTCCAACGGACCGACCGACATATTGATTGTTACCATGCAGACACTTTCTTAACTACTCAACCTTTTGTGTCATTGACTTTTGCCTATACACGCTTTTTACACAGGTCAGTGTCGTTAAAAGGCTTGCTATCTTGTTAATGCTGAACACTATTCAATACATAATCTGACAGTACCGTAGACGATGTAAACGGGAGTGGAATAAGCATACCGGCTGGGATATTTCCATTGTTTATTTTATTATCTTCCTTCCTAACAAAAACGGAAACTCCGATGGTATGGCCACGTCACCAGATCATCAGGTCTTGCAAAGACCATCCTGTAAGGCACAGTGCAAGGAGGTAGAAGAAGAGGGAGACCGAAAAAGAGGTGGGAGGACAACATTCGAGACTGGACTGGTTTGACACTGAGCGAAACAATAAGGGTTGCTGAGGACATGGAAAGATGGAGTGCGCTGGTTAAACGATCATCTGTGGTGCCCCTACGACCTCCGAGTTACGGGATAGGATAGGATGAGATAGGATAGGATCCTAACATCAGTCACCCAGGGATGACAAAGGGACAGCAGCAGCAGTGTAGTTCCAGTGGGACAAGCTCAACCAAGGTTAGACCTATCTTTACCTCCCAGTGTAACATACTTCTTTCCACCCACTACAACGGCATAGATATTGTAAGAGAGATTAAATAAATAAATAAATAAATAAATAAATAAATAAATAAATAAATAAATAAAATAAAACCTATAATAGTCTCTCAAAATTAAAATGTACTACTTAGCGCCAGAAATGTTGAAGCCGCGTCCGGGTGCTTACATGCTTTCCTGCTGTGCTCACGGGTGTGAATGTGTGTGTGTGTGTGTGTGTAGGGAGGGTGAGGGGGTGTCAATGTGATATAGGGTAAGGACAGACTAGCATTTGTAAGTTTTAAATCCCTTTGTATTATTTTGTTTAAAAAAATTAATCTTAAAAACTTTTTTTTAAAGTAAACAAAATGCTACTTTTTTGTATTTTGATGTATTGTATGTGTTGTATAAGGTTTAATACTCTTTTTAAATAGCAATTTTCTTGTTAAACCTGTTGTACATATATCCCTTCCTCCTTCCCTCCACCCCCCCCCCCTCCCACCCTCCACCCCCCAAGCTACCCCCAGCGATATTTAGGTGTTTTAGTCCTCTTTGACTTCAATGTTTTATGGGCCTTAATAAAGATAAACTACTATGCAGGAGGGAATGCATGCACCTTCAATGGATGAGAGCGAGAGAGAGAGAGAGAGAGAGAGAGAGAGAGAGAGAGAGAGAGAGAGAGAGAGAGAGAGAGAGATGCTTAGTATGCACTAAATTTGCGGACTTGCAAAACAAACAACAACATCAACACCAAAGGAGGCGGTTTTGCAAAGGGAGTGGCTAACCACGAAACTGATCGAAGGTCTATTTACATATTTGCAAGAACGGTGGAGGAGGAGTTTTTGTTGTTGTGTTTTTTTAAGGAACATTGACAGGACTAATATTCTGTTATATACACCCATGCGGCGAAAGCATGCCCAGTGCGGTGGTGGGAGTGACCAAACTCTTAAAATATTTTCGGATAAAAATATTATTTAGGCGATAGGCATTTGTACAGTGTGGAAAAACGGAGAAGAGAAACGGAAGCACTATCTGGACCCCTGCTCCCAAATTAAGGTTTACATGGAACACCAGGCGACAACTGCAACTATGCACTACCTCGCGGGCTTGGTATGAAAATGCCTTTCTTTATACATTTACTTTGTATTTTAAGTTCGTTATTGTTGTTTTAATTCCATTTTAAACTGACTAGATTTGGCTAATGTTTGGTTTTCAAATTACATCACAACTGCGTGTGGGATTTTTTTGCCCTCCTGGTGAGACACGGAAATTGTAGTTGCTACGCCATTACATAAGTATTTAGTCATTATTTTCATGACTTCTCATTTAATAGAGAGAAGGTTGAAATATAATATTTTGTGAATATAAATATTTAGGTGTTATTTTCCATTATAAAAATCAGTTTAACAAATCAATTGCCTCTCAATGTAACTCTGCCAATAGAGCCATGTTTTTCGATGCAAAGGAAATGTAGAAAATTGGAACTACCGACGTCTTTAAGTTCCTTTGATTTTTGTATAGCTGTGAAGTTTGGGGTTTTGAACATTTAACTGTGTGTGACAAAAAACATCTTTAATTCCTTAAACTTTTGTTAAATGTGAAAACTAGCACACCTTCTTGTATTATTTTTGGCGAAGTCGCTCACTTCCCAGTGTCATTATTTGTCAAATGTAGACTGCTAAGCTTCTGGTTCAAACTCTGTAATGAATTCTTCGTAAATGGATAATTTAAAATCTCAGTGCTTATGTTGCGTCTATGCCAGATTCTTTATGATGATACTCAATATAAATCACCTTGGCTGGAAAATGTGCATTCAACACTAAGTTTCACGTACGGTTAGTTAGAAGTTCACTGTGCTTTTTATCAGTAGATCAATTTATATGTTTAATTAAACAGAAATTAGAGGACCAGTTTATTCAGTCTTGCCAGCATGACGTGTTTAATAATAAGACAAGTGTAACCTATAGGATGTTCAAACATGATTTTTGCTTTTAAAAATTACATTACATGCTAATCGAACCTTATGCTGAAAAACTTCATAAATTTTAGATTATGTTGTAATAAATTGCCAGTGCAGCAGCTGCTATACTTCAACGTTTTGAAGGAAGAGAGAATCTGCAAGTTATGTAATTTAAACGAAATTGCCGATGAACTATATCTTTTTTGTAATATTCCGTTACCAAACGACAACTGCAAAATCTTGCTACTAAATTAGTATAACCACCACCCAAATTTACATCAACTTAATAAACTTACAAATACAAATTCTTGTAAGAAGAGAAATAAATTTGTCTGTTTAATAATATTACTTGTTCACTGTTCAAATGGTATGATTGGATTGAATAACTCCTTGTTGTATATTTATGTTATTCTCTCGCTTTTACTGCTGACCCCCCCACCCACCCCCCTTTTTTTTACTGCTGACTTAGCAGCCTCGTAGTATTTCGGTCCCCCTCTTAAATATCGGTAGCAGTGTTAGTAATGTACCGCTTTCTGAGTCGGACAATGATGTGTAATAATATGTGCCGTGTGTATGTATGTGTGTGAGAGAGAGAGAGAGTGAGAGAGAAAGAAAGAGAGACAGTCAGTCTAGTGACAAATAATACATATATTATTTATGTTATATAGAATGTTATTTTTCGTGTAAGCGTGAGTGCGCGCGATAAAGTGTGCAAACATGAGCAATGTAGGCCTAATTTTTAATACACACAAATTTGTCAATTCTAGTCATTCCTGATGAGACATTGTGTTAATCTATAATTGATTTAACCACCCTAGTGTCAAAGGCTGTATGCAGGTAGAATGTGTATGTATGATTGCGTTTGTCATTCATTATTGCTTTTTTTAATTGTGTGCTTTTCTTCTGTATTTAAACATAAGCGAATTACATATAATTATACACATCTGAGTACCCCATGCGCACCAAGATTTCTTCGATGTAAAAGTTGAAGCGAAATAAATTGTCTTATTATTAGTCTTATTAGTCTTATTTTATGAGGAGTGCGTTTGTGCCTGTCATAACTGTTACATTGTTCGTATTATGTACATATTGTTTTGAACGCGTGGAAGGAAGTGGATCATGGACACAACTGTTTGTCTTGCTTTGTCTATGACGTTATGTTTGTCCGACTTGGCTGAAAGTCCCTCAGAAGGCTAGAGCCCTATATAAACTTGTGAACTTCCATATATTTCAGTTATTTTTTTATGTTTCATTTATTGAATTCTCATCTCCCACCTCCCCCTCCGCCCCCCACTCCCACCCTACCTCATCACTCCTATCCTATTTTTGTTTTTTTATTATTTCAATTAATGTCGTCGTTTTAATTTATTCCTCAGAAGGCCACACCTCCATCTGTGAAAGATTGAAGAATAACTTCACACATTAAAAATATTAATCTTTAAAACTGATTTTTAGCACCCGGGTACTTCAAATCATGGGCCAGGAATAATCTGGTTGTCGAACAGCCGGTCTTCCGGTTGGCCCGTGGCTCTGAATTTCACTTTCGTGTTAATAACACACTATTACCTTTATCTTAGAGGAACTGACCCGAAATTCATCCTTGTAACTGTGTGCATACTTTCACTACTGCTGAGCATGTTGGATTATTCCTATTTGTATTTGTTCAAAGGTCAAGGTCATCGTGCTTCAACATTTTCCAAATACATTTTGTGCAGCACCTAAAACTTGGCTTATCCAATTTTTAGTTGTTTTTTTTTTTAATTGCTTGCAGATAGTTCAAATAGTGCCTTATCTCCCTTTTGCTTCGTTAGTTCAGATATGGCTTATCTCCCTTTTGTTTCGTTAGTTCGGATAGTGGCTTATCTTCCTTTTGCTTCGTTAGTTCGGATAGTGGCTTATCTCCCTTTTGCTTCGTTAGTTCGGATAGTGGCTTATCTCCCTTTTGCTTCGTTAGTTCGGATAGTGGTTTATCTCCATTTTGCTTCGTTAGTTCGGATAGTGGCTTATCTCCCTTTTGCTTCGTTAGTTCAGATATGGCTTATCTCCCTTTTGCTTCGTTAGTTCAAGTATGGCTTATCTCCCTTTTGCTTCGTTAGTTCAAGTATGGCTTATCTCCCTTTTGCTTCGTTAGTTCAAGTATGGCTTATCTCCCTTTTGCTTCGTTAGTTCAAGTATGGCTTATCTCCCTTTTGCTTCGTTAGTTCAAGTATGGCTTATCTCCCTTTTGCTTCGTTAGTTCAAGTATGGCTTATCTCCCTTTTGCTTCGTTAGTTCAAGTATGGCTTATCTCCCTTTTGCTTCGTTAGTTCAAGTATGGCTTATCTCCCTTTTGCTTCGTTAGTTCGGATAGTGGCTTATCTCCCTTTTGCTTCGTTAGTTCGGATAGTGGCTTATCTCCCTTTTGCTTCGTTAGTTCAGATAGTGGCTTATCTCCCTTTTGCTTCGTTAGTTCAGATATGGCTTATCTCCCTTTTGCTTCGTTAGTTCAAGTATGGCTTATCTCCCTTTTGCTTCGTTAGTTCAAGTATGGCTTATCTCCCTTTTGCTTCGTTAGTTCAAGTATGGCTTATCTCCCTTTTGCTTCGTTAGTTCAAGTATGGCTTATCTCCCTTTTGCTTCGTTAGTTCAAGTATGGCTTATCTCCCTTTTGCTTCGTTAGTTCAAGTATGGCTTATCTCCCTTTTGCTTCGTTAGGATACGGCCTAGTCACACCACCACCAAGAAAATTGTGTTTTTATTTTTATTTTATATATATCTTTTTTTTTTTACAAATTCTTATTTTATTGGCTATGCGTGTGAATAGCTGGACATGCATTTGCAGGGTTGGCCATCTTGTTTTGTTTCTCTTCATTTCAATATTGCTACGATGTATATTTTGCTCCAAGACGGTGAAGTTTAAATTACTGTAATATTTTGTTTACTTTTAGTTTGACTAGTATAGATTAGTTACGGTACCTTATTTTTCGTGTTTGATTTGTCTTTAGTCCAGCAAAGGATTAAGTTGGTTTTTTTTACATTGAATTTAGTTGTTGGCTTAGGTTTAAATTTACTTTAGTTTAGTTTCAGTTCTGCTTTAATTGAGTTTATTTTAGCATATCTTAGTTTTATGTTTGGTTTAAAGTTATTTCAATTCAATTCAATTTATTCAATTCAATTTATTTGCGTCAAGATAAGGCCACCGGCCTGTAGACACGGGGTTAATCACATGCAACATATACTTTAATACAAAATAGAAATATCAAAAATGCATAAATAAAAATGCATAAACAATGAAGAACTATATATTTGAGTATATAATAGTCGGGCTGTCCTACAATATTACCGAAGCGTTATAATACTGTTCTCTTTTCTTCATCGAATAGAATATATACATTGCCACGTCTCTTGTAATATCAGAATTTTCATTTGATACCAAATATTTTACCACAGATGGGCAGTTCCTCATTACAGTTAAATATTTAGACAAATATTTAGTCCTCAAATCATCATACATCTTGCAACTGAAAAGAAAATGCGTCTCATCTTCAACTTCATCACAAAAAGTACACAAAGGGTTAACCACAGTATAACGTTGGTTTACTTTCAAATCATTTAGCCCCATGCGAAATCTTGTAAATGCTATACGAAACTTACTAATCGTCAATTGAGTAAGATAATGCTCAGGACATAAAGATGATTTGAAAGAACGGTACATCAAAAACCTGTCACTCCCATTAATTTTAGCATTCCATTGTTGGTAGTAACAATCAATCATTCTTTGCTTAAACAGTTTCAAAAACAGTTTTTCATTTCCTACTCCATTTGACCAAACAAATGAAAATCCATAATTGTCAAGTATACTTTTAACCATATATGCCCAGTTTTTATCAGGGTTATTCATAGAAATATACAGCATTTCATATACCTGACGTGGAATTCTATGTAGTTCCATTCTCTGTACAGTAAACCAGTAACGCAAGACATTGATGGTACTATCTATAAATAAAGGATAGCGTCCTGTCTCACCGTATACCATTGTATTTGGCGTCTGGGGGCCAACACTCAGCAGTCTTTTTAAAGCAAAAAGGTGTACTGATTCAACTATTTTAAACTGAGTTGCCCCCCAGACTTCCGAAGCATACAAAAGCATCGGCTTGACCTGAGCATCGAACAGTCTAAAGAAAAAAGACATATTCATCTTTCCAAGGCTCCACATGGTCCTCAAAATCTCGACGACCTTGCCTTTACCCTTCTTCACAACCTGATCTAGGGCGCCCACAACAGACAGTCTACTTGTCAGGACAAATCCTAAGTACCTATACTCCTTCACTATTTCAAGTTCTGTGCCTTTCAAAAACCATTTTTCCCTTTTTGATAATCTGCCCCCTTTCCTAAAAATCATTACTTTAGATTTATTCAAATTAACTTTCAAACCCAATCTGTCTGAAGCTTCGGCAAGGTTATCTAACTGGTTCTGAAGGCCAACAGGCGTTGAAGACAACAGTACAATATCATCTGCGAAGAGCAACAAAAATATCTCTTTCAAGCCTGGCAAAAATTGAAAACCATGACGCCCCTTCGCCGTAACCGCATCGGCTACCTCACCCACAAGCAAAGAAAAAATCAAGGGAGACAACAAACATCCTTGTCTCAGACCATTCGGGCAATCAAAAAAGTCTGACAGAGTTGCGCCCCATCTCACACAAGACTGGACAGAAGCGTACATTATAATAATAATAATAACGGATTTTTATATAGCGAGTACTCCAGCCTATGACCAGACTCACCACGCTTTACATAGTCATAACATATAAATACGTGCACTCGATGAAACATT
Source organism: Oncomelania hupensis (assembly GCA_036898135.1). Lineage (NCBI taxonomy): Eukaryota > Metazoa > Mollusca > Gastropoda > Littorinimorpha > Pomatiopsidae > Oncomelania > Oncomelania hupensis. The sequence goes on along the minus strand of CM072525.1, from coordinate 5,567,211 downwards.
ACTTTTGCTACAATACACCAAAAGACGGGACAGTAAAGGTACAGACTATTTACAACTATGTACATAAATTAAAAAAAAAAGACAAAGATATACTATTTACAACTATGTACACAAATGACAAAAAAGACAGAAAATAGAATAGCAAAAACCTATTTACAGCTATTTATATGCCCGGTTAGGCCCAGGAAGGAAAACAGTTAAATATTTACAGCCGTGTATACACTTACGGAACAGACATACTCACATAGACAAGAGATGAGAGAATGGCAGCGGGATACAAATCAATCTGAATAATGCAGTTTGAAGAGGTGGGTTTTGAGGGCCTTTTTGAATGCTTGTGTTGATTGTATGTTGCGGATATGGGAGGGAAGGGAATTCCACTGCTTAGGTGCGGAGTAGGCGAATGCACGTTGGCCGTATGTCTTAGTGCGGGTGACAGGAACCTTGAGTGTGCGAGTGTCAGCAGAAGATCTTAAAGTGCGTGAAGGGGAGTAGACAGACAATAGATCAGCAAGGTAGGAAGGACAAGAATCTGTGAAGAAGTTGTGACAGAGAACAGAGAGTTTGTACTCTATGCGTGCTTGCACAGGAAGCCAGTGAAGGGAATGTAGTAGAGGTGTGATGTGATCACGTTTCTTAGCTCGGAATTCCTTGGAGCATCCTTATCATTTTGGTTGATGTCTGAACTTTTTGCAAAACTTTCCACAAACTATTTCTATCTACAGTATCAAAGGCACGCATATAATCAATAAATGCAACATATACTTTTCTTTTTTGTTTAGAATATAGAATATTTTTTATCATAGAGAACACAGAAAAAATATGGTCAATAGTGGAGTAATGTTTTCTAAAACCAGCCTGTTCTTCACAAATCTTCCCTTCCCTTTCTGCCCACTTATACAAACGTGTATTCAAAATTTTTGTAAATATCTTGCTCGTAATACTTAAAAGGGAAATACCACGATAATTTTCTGGGTTTGTTGGGTCACCTTTCTTCAAAAGAGGCACAATAACAGACCGACACCAGGCGTCTGGAAAGTGGCCACAATCATAAAGCTTATTAAAAAGCTTAGTTAGAAAAGGAGTTACAAAAGGCTCAGCTGATTTAAAAAGTTCAGCAATAACCTCATCTAGCCCAGAGGCCTTCCCAGACTTCAGGCCACTAATGGCTTGTTTTACTTCTTCACGCGTGATAGAACTGTCTAATTCTGGAACAGGGTTTTCGTTATCCACTGGCATTTCATTCTCAACCCCCCTATCTAAATCAGTTTCAGAATCACTAGCACCCAAAATACGCTCAAAATGCTCTTTCCAAATATTTATATCCACTGCAGGGGTTACTTTCGGTTTCCTCTTCAAACTATGTACTGTAGACCAAAATTTCTTACTATCATTTTTATTTTCTAATAATGTCTCTGTAACTTTATCATTATGACTTTTCTTTTTTTCTTTCAGTGTATTTAAATACAAATTCCTTTTTTCTTTATACAATTTCCTGTCTTCATCTTTTTTCAAGCGCCTGTATCTTGCGAGCGAACGTCTTGCATCCAGTTTCATTCTTTCACACTCGCAGTCATACCACTTACTGCGAAATTTGCCCTTCACACCACCCCCCACTCTAATCAGCTGTCTCATAGGGTCGCTGGCCTCACGCAACAGGCACGTGAACTTATCCACAGCCGAGTCAATGCTCCTTTCTAATAACAGAGTTGCTTCCTCTAAACACAACTTCGCATAATCCGATGCCATAAAGTTACGATACCCCGATTCCTTCGAACAATCCCATTTTACCCTTGAAAAGGTTATTTCTAATGGTTTTTCAATATTATTAGCAAACGGCAATCGTCCTCGGACCATCAAAATAACAGGCGCATGAGTCGATTCAATACGATTTACCACATCCAATGAATGTACAAAAGTTTCCATTTCATATGAACATAAAAAATAATCAATAACACTTGCTCCTTTTTCAGACAAAAAAGTATAAACATGGTTCAGACCATTTTTAACATACCCATTCAACGGTAAAAGTTGGAAAACTGTACACAAATCAATTAATTTTTTACCAAAAGTATTTACACATTTGTCTTCCGATTTCCGATCAAAGACAAAGGACTGATCATCTTCCAGTGATTCAAAACCATCCAAAGGGTTGCCCCTATCACTCACTTCCAAGCCCCAGCACCCTATTCTGGCATTTATGTCTCCAGCAATAAGGAGATAAGCATCTTCGTTATTCTCAAATGTCGTTAACAAAAACTGCTCCAATTCAGTAATCAAACACTCATAATCTTTACAATTATAGAATGGGCTTCCCTCTGGATGGCAATAGAGACCAACAAAAATAATATCCTTATCAAAATTGAACAACTGTCTGCTTAACCGCACACTAAGCAAATTATCAATTCCTGTATCAAAGGCAGAAACAAAAGCAGCCAATGATTTCTTGATAAGGAGTAGTGTGCCCCCCGAACCTCTGCCCATCTTGGATAACTTTATTGCTGGCGAATGGAACACCAAAAAATTCTCAAAATGAATAGTTGAATCAAAACTGTCAAAAGTGAATGTTTCCTGCAAACAACATACATCATAGGAAGTAATAAAATTTACAAAATCACAATCTGACAGTTTGTTAATTAAACCATCAACATTCCAACACAGAAATGAAAAAAGACTAGGTTTTATTCCCACATTATGGTCTGTCTGCTTGATCACCTGATTATGATTCCATATGTGTGGTGAAGCATCGTTTCTGGTTGTTGCATTCAGTAAATCATTATCGTTACTTCTGTCCACATCATATAACTCTGCCCTGTCATTTTCACCAATAATTGACCTTCTACCTTTGTTCAAATTATTTCTCATCAAATCACCTTCTGCTGGAATGTTTTCAAACTGATCATTCACCACCGTGAAAATGACATTCTGTACTGACACATTGTTTTGGTCAATCTTAGCTACTGTGGGTGTACGTGTACGTGCTTGGTTGTTTTGTTTCATGTGTGTTGTTTCTAGTGTACTTGAACCGTGTAAACGACCTTGGCCACACCTCTAGCTATTACCGTCACTGCGCATACCCCACGCCTCGTGGAGACTAGATTGGCGATCAACTGACGCTGACACTGACAAGGACCTAGTAACAGGCCCACGTGCTGCCCTAGGATCGTCGACATCACCAATTTTTCTTTCTGTTGCGATTGGTTGACCCCGGCCGGCACCCCCTGTGACGTCAGACGGCGACGGTGGTTGGGAAACCCCTACATTGCCGGGACTCCTTGGATGATCAGCAGGTTTGATAGAGTCCTGAGGAAGGGGGGGTGGCTCATCACTGATGTGAAGTCTACCTTTCTTGTAATAACCCCTCCTGCCTTCCTCCCGCAACTTTCTCAACCGTGTCTGCTGCCGGTATGTCAAGTCCTGTGCCACCCGTAGCCCGTCCTGAAACATCTGATCTCGTCCTTCTTTGGCCGCCATCAAAGACATCGCCTCACCCCATCGCTGGAACTTGACAATCAAAGGGCGTGGCTTGTTGTTACTATTGATAGCGTTGAACTTTCCCAGTCTGTGCGCTCTCTCCACCACATCCACACTCCAATTCACACTAGGAATGTACTTGTTCAACAAACCACGCACGACATTTTCACAGTTTTCTCCTTTCTTCTCCTTCAGTCCATAGATCTTTACGTTGTTCCTTCTTGAAACACTTTCCAATCTGTCGATTTCGTCTTCCATACTTTCTACCTTTTCAGTCAGTTTTTCCATTTTCAAGTTCAGAGTGTCAACATCTTTCCCCACAGATTCTCTCAAATCTACTAACTCATTCTTCACATCTTGCTGTGACTTCTCTATTCTCGCCATCACCGAAGCTTGATTATCAAGAGCACTGAATAGTTTATCAATCTTACGATCCAGCTGTTGCTTCCACTGAGTGTCGAGAGAGTCTTGCTGCTTAGGTGGTCCTGGGTTCTTTTCAACGTCTCCACTAAGCCACACTCGCCATAACGCGAGCACACAATTGACTACCAGAAGGAAACCTTTAGGAGTGCCCGGTGGTACTACGAACGGCCATGGCTGCCACTGCACTGTGACGTCATTGTGGCCTGACACACTGTCACTGGTACGGGTTTCGCTCACCAACAATGGCAAAGATGACAAAGTACCACAACTATAAGCACCCAAAGCAACATTTGCATTGACGAATGGGCTACACACCGAGGATAACAGAGTATCCCCCAAACATCGACCGACACAAGCACAGAAGCACAGGCCGAAGCACAACAGCAATATATCACCACAACCCAACACCTCTGTCACACACGACCCTGCAGCCTTCGAAACCGTATGCCCCGTCCCACCACAAAACAGTCCCACTCTCGCTCTCCATACCTCTACACCAATCATTCCGGCAACACTCTGCAATACAGTATCCCCACGAACAGTCCCGCAAAGTTAGTTCAGACTACAATCCACTGGAAACTGCGAAATTGAAGAAAATCACCACCACAAAAAGCAAACACAACCGCCCGGTCGCCATGTTGCACGTGACCCCCGTTTAAAGTTATTTCATCAGTGCAGTTCTAATTTGAATGATGTTTTAAATTTGGTTGTTCCTTCTTTTAGAAGGGTTTACAATGAGTTCAGTTTTGTTTATTTGTGTTTAATTTTTATTATGAATTCATTGAAGTTAGTTCGGCAATAGAAAAGCAGCTAAGTCAATGTTTAGTGTAAGTGTATGTAGGCTACTTTAGTTATTTCAAATTTAAGTTTATAAAGGTGAAGATTAACGCAGTATAGTAGCCAAGTTAAGGTTTTGGTACTTTGGTTATTTTTTTAAAAAAATTCCTTTAGGTTACGATTAGTACAGTGCAGTAGCTCAGTTAACGTTTTAGTTAAGTTTAGGTACATTAGTTATTTTAAGTTTGAAGTTCCTTTAGGTTACATTTAGCGCAGTATAGTAGCTAATTTCAAGTTTTGGTATACTGTGTTTATTTTATTTTTTTAAGTTTAATAATAATAATAATAATAATAATAATAATAATAATAATAATAATAATAATAATAATAATAATCATCATCATCATAATCATCATCATAATCATCATCATAATCATCATCATAATCATCATCATAATCATAATCATAATACTCATAATAATAATAATACGGGATGTTAATACGCGCTTTTTGTTAATCGAAATCAATTCGCGGCGATCTGAATAAATAGCTATTACAGAATTTGAAATATAAATACATTTTTTGTTTTCTAAAGTTTAGATTGATGCGTACAATGCCATTCTTTAGATTAACATTAGTGTAATAAGGTATCAAACAAATAAGCCTATTTCAATGGCACACACACACATACACACACACACGCACACATACGCACATACAAATAGGCCTGTCTATCTGTAGCGATACCTGTTCCTTGTGGTCAGCTGTTCATGCTGACCTTTGCCAGACTGCCCGTCCCCAGCACTGCCCAAGTCGATGACCAATGTGCGAACAGCGCTTTACCCTGGCTTGGACCTCAAGACTTCGTGGACCTAGTCGACCTCGGCGAAGTCGTACAACCTCTGGACAACATCGATGAGAGCGATATTGAGCTGGTCAACATATTTGCAAGGTAAATAATCAGCAATTAAAACGACACTGGTTAGGCAGATTATCTTAACATCGTCGAGGCCGGGGCATTGTGTCGTGTCCTTGGGGAAAGACCCTTTACTCCAGTGTCCTACTCTTTCGGATGAGAGTATAAACCGAGGTCTAGTATGTGTCGCATACATTCCATCGTAACGGACTTTAAAGATCCTGACGCTCCTGTCCTAAGACGGGTGAGTGTCGGTGACAAGAACTCACCCAGCATACACCTAGGTCCTTCTCTCCCATCCTGGCTACCCAGGATTGTGCTCAGTTGTCTGGAGCGTTATTACGATGCGCCCAAAGGCTGCAAGTTGGCGCCTCAGGCGGTTTGAGTTAGATCCTGTATCGGACAGCGCCTTGAGCAGCTCTTGAGCTGGAAAAGCGCTATATAAGAACGATTACATAAATAAATAAAGACATATCAATTATTTAATACAAAAGGCGATTTTTAAAAAAAAAATCTTATTAGAGTAATAAGTAAACAATCATGGGGTCAAGATACAAAAATGTTAATTAATTTAGCTTCTACACTTGTGAGATCTCAACTATCCTTTGGTCAGAAGCATTCTTTTCAGCACATAAAACGTATTTGAAAAAATTACAAAGTTTAGACAGTAGGATCTTAAAAATAGCACTTGGTGTACCGATTCATACTAAAACTACAGATGCGTATACAGCAGCAGGTGTTTTATCTTTAGAATGCAAAAATATTAAGACAAATCATCCAAACTAAAGTTGTCTAGGATTACTAATACAAATATAGCCAAAGTTACACACAGCCGTCAGTGCATAAAAAATATCCTATAACAATAAACTGGTTAGCAGTTTCCTTTATTTAAATGATTTCCTTTTCTTCACATTGCAGGGTAAATTCTCTAAGCAGTTTGGAAGTCGTGGACGGAGTGTCAATAGGCCCAGTGTATCTGCAAGCTGAGATCCTGCTGGGACCTCCCATCATTAAAATCTTGACAGATCTGATTGCTATTCCACTTCACCCGTAAGTTGTATTTGTCGCCACATCACGCACATTAATGAATCTGGTTAAATAAAGATTGTTTCTTCTCACGGATTTCAGAATAGGAATGTATCTCTCTCTCTCTCTCTCTCTCTCTCTCTCTCTCTCTCTCTCTCTCTCTCTCTCTCTCTCTCTCTCTTTCTCTCTCTCTCTCTCTCCCTCTCCCTCTCTCTCTCTCTCTCTCTCTCTCTCTCTCTCTCTCTCTCCCTCTCTTTAACCCCCCACCCCGGGGTGCCGGGGTTTTCAGTATAAATAGTATCCCCACTTTGTGCTAATTTAAAAAAGGTAAAGGTAAAGGTAGTCCCATAGCCTTGTGGCCGTAGGGGAGCGTGATGTTGGAGATCACACTTATCTTGGGCCAGCGTAATGAGGGTGATGCCCAACTCTCTCCCTCGCTGCTTTACCTTCCCCACCCTCAAGAGAGTAGGTACTCAATCACAGTTGAGTCAACTGGGGGCGTTGTTGATTGTCGCTTCACACCTTAGCGGTCACCCATCCAAGTGCTAACCGCACCGGACGGTGCTTCACTTTCGACACAGTAGCGAGTGCTCCAACCACTGCACTATCCGACACCCCTTGTGTCCCCTTGTGCTAATTTAGTGCTTTAAATTCCCACTGTCGCTGTCTTTCCCCTTTGTTCTTTTTAATTCCAATTCTGTTCAATCAATCTATTATACCATCTTCTTCGTCGCTGGACCAGTCACCCACCTTTTTTCTTGAAAACTCTCCAAATACTCCTCATGTGTGTATGGGGTCTGTTGGCTGCATCCACCAAGCAGCTGTTCGCTGTGTCTAGCGAGTTGCTGGGCAAAACCTCCACTAAACCTCTTCCCTCAGACATCCCTAAGGAAGAGCTTCCACAGCGTTTTTGCGATTTCTTCTCTAGTAAAATCAAAGCTCTGAGAGATGAGCTGGACTCCCACGTTGTTGAGCCAGCTTCTTTTGAAGAGTATAGCGGTCCTCTGTTAACCCATTTCCGCCTCGTGACAGAAACAGAGATAATGAATCTCCTGAAGAAGATGCCAAGCAAAAAGTGTTTGCTTGACCCCATCCCAACTCCCTTGACGAAACAGTGTTTGGTAGAACTTGTTCCTATTATCACCTCAGTGGTTAACTCGTCTCTGGTCAGTGGCATAGTGCCACCTCAGTTCAAACAAGCTGTGATCACCCCCATTCTCAAGAAGCCTGGGCTTGACCCGAACGTGTTAAAACACTATAGACCGGTGTCGAACCTGCCTTTAATGGCGAAGGTCTTAGAGAAAGTGGTTCTGGCCCAACTGATCGAGCATCTGCAAGCAAACAATCTGTTAGAAGTGTATCAGAGTGCATACAGAAAGGATCACAGCGTGGAGACAGCCGTGCTGAATGTTCTGGATGGCCTACTAATGAGTTCAGATCAGAAGCGAGTTTCTCTCATGGCGCTTCTTGACCTCAGCGCGGTTTTCGACACGCTGGATCATTCTGTACTGCTTCAAAGGCTTAACAAATCATTTGGCCTACGTGGTGTTGTTCATGACTGGTTTGTGTCGTATGTGCAGGATCGCTTTCAGTCAGTTCTGGTTGATGGTGTTTTATCATCACCCGACTCACTTGTATTTGGTGTCCCTCAGGGTTCTGTGTTGGGGCCTGTGTTATTTACATTGTATTCTCAGCCACTTTCAGACGTCATCAAAGACCATGAATGTAATTTCCATAAATATGCAGACGATACTGAACTGTCCAAGAGTTCTCAGCCATCAGACTTTAAGACAGACATTCAAACTTGCATCCATGATGTTCTTTCCTGGATGGATAGCAATGAGCTTAAATTGAACACTGAAAAAACTGAAATCATGCCTGTAGGCAAAGCCTCGTGTCTCAGGCAGGTCGGCAGCGACTCCATAGTTGTAAATGGCAGCAGAATTCCGTACCAAGACTCCGTGCGCTATCTTGGAGTCAAAATTGACCAAACTTTGTCAATGCAAGATCAAATTGGTACTATTTGTCGTGCTACTTTTCTCGAGATGAGGCGCATTGCCTCTATTCGACCGTTTTTAACCGAGTCAGCGTGTGCAGCTCTTGTCAATGCTTTTGTAACATCACGGCTTGACTTCTGCAATTCTGTTCTGGTTGGTCTTCCAACTGAACAAATAAATCGCCTTCAACGCGTCACACCAGCTCAATGCCTATGTGAGCAGCACTCTTAGGTTTCCCCACATTTTGCTGGCTGCGGGCTATTTATAGCTTGCCTACACCCTCCCTTCCAGGGAAAGGAAAGGAAAGAAGAGAACCGGCTAAGCTATTTATAGCTAGCCTGGCTGAACTAACTTCAAAACCTAAAAGCTTTGGTTGAGTCGGTGTGGCGTACAAAACAACGCAGCGCGTCTTATTTTGAAACGGAAGAAAAGGGATCACACCACTCCCTTACTATGCAAGCTTCACTGGCTGCCGGTGAAGTTTCGCATTCAATTCAAGGTCTGCGTTTTGGCTTTTCGGTTCTTTGAAGGCACACTACCATCCTACCTAGCCAATGCACTTGTAGCCTATAAACCAACTCGGGCACTATGTTCTTCGTCTGAACGTCTTTTGACAGCGCCACTCCGAAATATGAAAACTTTTGGAGAACGTGCATTTTCTTTTGCTGCGCCTACTCTCTGGAATTCGCTGCCGGCAAACATGAGAGGCGTACCTGACTTGGCAACATTCAAATCGCAACTGACAACTTATTTGTTCAATCAAATAATAATAATTATTATTGTTGTTTTTATTTTATTGTAATATTATGCCATATGTGTTGTAATGACAGGATGTACAATGGATGAATGCGAGTGGGTGCGCAATGAGTCACAATGTGAGATTTGCGCGATATAAGCGCCATTCATTATTATTATTATTATTATTATTATTATTATTATTATTATTATTATTATTATTATTATTATTATTATTATTATTATTATTATATTTTCTTTTTGTAAACGGGGGTTTACCAGTCTACCAGACTGTGAAGCGGCTCACAAGTGTTAAACAGCCCAAAGTCTCCACGATCCAAAGCAAGTCTGGCATATGCCTTACAGAAGAACAAGAAGTCTTGGATAGATGGACAAAGTACTGCTCTGACCTTTACAACCGTACACCAAATGGATACCCATCAGTTCTACCATGCCCCGAGAACAGAGAAGAAGAAGAAATCCTCCCAATTCTCCGGGAAGAAGTATTGGCAGCAGTGTAATCGCTGAAGAAAGGGAAGTCAGCGGGAGTGGAAAACATACCCGCGGAACTGCTACAAGCAGGAGGAGAAGCGATGATTGATGCCCTCACCATTATCTGTAACAAGATCTGGCAGAGTGTGGAGTAGCCTACGCCATGGACCCAGTCACTTGTCATCCTCTTCCCCAAAAAGGTAACCTTCAGGAGTGTGAAAATTACCGCACCATCAGCCTCATCAGCCATCCCAGCAAGGTGCTCCTGAAAATAATACTCAACAGGTTGAAACCCCAAGCTGAACAAATCATAGCTGAAGAACAAGCAGGATTCAGGGCAGGGCGAAGTACCACTGAACAGAATTTTAACCTCAGAATAATCTGTGAGAAATACCTACAGCACCAACAACATCTATATCATGTGTTCATAGACTTCAAGAAGGCGTTTGACCGAGTCTGGCATGCAGCTCTATGGGCAACAATGAAAGTGTACAACATCAGCCCTAAAATTATTGAAGTCATCAAAAGCCTGAATGACAAGGCTACCAGTGCAGTCCTCCATAACAGCGTCCTCGGGAACTGGTTCAGAACAACAATCGGTGTGCGTCAAGGATGCCTACTCTCTCCAACACTCTTTGACATCTTCCTAGAGCGCACCATGTCAGAGGGTCTTGCAGATCACGAAGGCACAGTCAGCATAGGGGGTAGAGCAATATCCAATCTTCGATTTGCGGATGACATTGATGGATTGGCTGGAGAGGAACAATATGTGACTACTGGACCGATTTATACTGACACCAGCGGGCCAGTTGTTGGTAAAGGAGAAAATAATATGATCACATTTTGACCTATCCGGGATTCGAACCAGCGACCTTTCGGTTAGTAGCAAGACGCTCTTACCAACTGAGCTACCCGGCCCCTCGTTTGAATTTGTCCTCATAAAGCTTTTTAGGGCGTAAAGCTTCGCTTCGCTAGCTTTCGTTGAAACCTAGCCTAATTATAGCGCGGTGTCCTCAAAAACATGACATGCATCGCGCTATTCTAATTATAGCTCTTTCCTTCGAAGCTTCTACATAAATACAAAATAAAGTTGATATATTCTGATAGAGAATTTAATTCTAAGTCTAATGGTGATGTTGTTTATGGGGTATGAAAAGTATATTTCAACTAAGAGCACATACAGGGACAGAGTGAAGCCTACCTATCGCGTATCGTTTGGTCAGATATTCCTGTAGCCAGCAATTTCACGAATTTGTCAACTTTGAGAAGTCTTTTATGTATTTCGGCAACAGCCTGCAAAATTCGATTCTCCGTAATCAGTTGCCAATTTCATGAAATCAGCAGCAACTGCCGATTTCACGAATTCGGCAATTTCACAGTTTCATTACTTGTTTTCTCAAATTGACTAACTCTCTTATTTTGGTGGGAATATAAAAATGTCATATATTAGAATTTTTCTTGCAATCAGAAATATTTATTTTAAAGCGACAGACTTGGTTTATAACTCACAGATTTGGGTACACAATAGATTTGGGTAGATTTGTGGTTTTAGACACAGATTAAAGTTGTTTGGTTAAAAAAAATTCATTTAAATAAACCATTTCTTACACAAAACCTTAGCTTACGAAACCCATCGTTGTGAATATGTTTCTTTACTAACGAAGTTTTGAGGTTCATGAGGTTGGAAATGAACTTGCCTCATTTGCTTAGGTTTAAATACATAATTATGGTCTCTTTGTTTCATTTATGGGGTGTCGGATAGCGCAGTGGTTGGAGCACTCGCTACTGTGTCGCAAGTTAAGCACCGTCCAGTGCGGTTAGCACTTGGATATGGATAGGTGACCGCAAAACGTGAAGCGACAAATAACAACGCCCCCAGTTGACTCAACTGTGACTGAGTACCTACTCTCTTAAGGGTGGGGAAGGTAAGGCAGCAAGGGAGAGAGATGGGCATCCCCCTCATTACGCTGGCCCAAGATAAGTGTGATCTCCAACATCACGCTCCCCTACGGCCACAAGGCTATGGGACTACCTTTACTTTATCTTTTACCTTGTTTCATTTGTGCTTTCAAAGAGGACTTTCTGTTTGCACAGGCGAGATTTTAATTTAAAATTGTGTACAGGTGTGAAGTGTTCAAGTACGATTGTCCGACAAGACTTCGAGTGCTGACTGGCTTCATTTACAACGGGAACAAATGCTTTGTACCCTGGAACCACGTTCAGTTCATCACATACGCCGAATGCACGTGAGTCATTACTTACAGTGAGTCTGACGTCAGACGATGGCCTAGTAGCTTGGTTTACGCCTACTATCTGTATTGATTTCATCCTTCTTGCACAGCGCTTTTCCAGCTCAGGACCTGCTCAAGGCGCTGGCCGATAGAGGGTCTAACTCAAGCGGCCCGTGGCGCCCACTTGCCACCTTCGGGCGCATAGTCTGACGCCCAGACAACTGAGCACAGTCCTGAGCGACCGGAGATGGAAAAAGTGGACCTAGTGCCTGCTGGATGTATTTGTACAGCCGCCACTCACCCTTTTAGGACATCACAATCAGGATTTTCAAAGTCCATGCCATGGAATGCGTGCGTGCAAAGGCTGCGCCTCGGTTTATACTCTCATCCAAAGAAGTAGTGGCGCAGTTTCTCAGTGTGTATATAAAAAAAAATATAGATAGATAGATAGATAGATAGATAGATAGATAGATAGATAGATAGATAGATAGATAGATAGATAGATAGATAGATAGATAGATAGATAGATAGATAGATAGATAGATAGATAGATAGATAGATAGATAGATAGATAGATAGATAGATAGATAGATAGATAGATAGATAGATAGATAGATAGATAGATAGATAGATAGATAGATAGATAGATAGATAGATAGATAGATAGATAGATAGATAGATAGATAGATAGATAGATAGATTTTTTTTAAACCCAGGTCGTCAACGGGTTTTGAAGCACTCTCTGTACAGGCCGCAATGTTATCGTTACCTACCGTTGCGTTAATCTGGTGCGCGCCTGTGCGTGAATGTTAAGGCAGATGGGCCATTTACTGCTGTACAGCAGACGACCTTTAGAGCGCTCGGACACCACGTTTTAAATCACAACCTTCGCAAAATATTCAACAGAAATTTTAAAAAAAAAAGTTTGAATATAATTATTAGGAAACTATAGTAATCTAATAATATTTATTAGACATTTGATTACTTTTTTGAGCAATGTGGACCTCCACTTCAGACGAGGTCGGTTTGGTCTGTTAGCATAGTGGACAGGGAGCTGCTTTCCTATGCCGAAGGTCGCGGGTTCGAAACCCGCGTGGGATGAACTTACGTGCCTGAGATACGAGATTTTTTAGGACGCCGAGGTTTTTCTCCGGGCACTCTGGTTACCTCCCTCCTTTCAGTATTGATATAGGACGCAGTCAGTCTTAAATTTCAAACCTAAAAATGTATTTCTCTTCCGGATTCTGTAGTAGCGATCTCTTCAGATTGCCGCGCTTTGAATTCCATTGAAGAAAGAGCGCGCGATAGTATTATTATTATTATTATTATTATTATTATTATTATTATTATTATTATTATTATTATTATTATTATTATTATTATTATTATTATTATAGGTGCATTTTAACATTGATGTTTGTGCAGGTGCCGCTACTGTCTGGCGCCGTTTCGTCTTGGGTTATGTCTGCCCAGTCGTTTCATAAGGCGAAGGATACTGTGTGCGTGTATTGAGGTCGGGTTATTAAGGTGGCGCTACGTGGTTCAAGCTCTGCCACAGACCTGTTCCTGCAGAACCCGTTAAAGAGACTCGCTTCGTCCACGCCAACTCGCAGATCCGTTTCTCACATTGAATGTTGCCCTTACTGAATAAAATAGTTTGCAACAACAACAAAATTCTTTTGAAAGTACAGCTTCATTAAACTTTGTGTGTGTGTGTGTGTGTGTGTGTGTGCGTGCGTGCGTGTGTGTGTGTGTGGTGACTATTAATAGCTAAAAAATATCATCCAGTAGATCGCGGAGTGTATTGGTGCACCGTCATACAGTACTCCTCTCTTAAGGTGACCCCCCACGGGACCAAATTTTTGTTTGATCTTATCCGAGGGGCACCCTAAACCATCCTCTGATAAGATCAACTACCAGTAAAAAACTTGATCTTATACGAGGTGCTAAATTTTTGTGTCGTGTGACAGTGTGTGTGTGGGTGTGTGTGCGTGTGTGTGTGTGTGTGACATGTGTGCACGTTGGTGCGCGCGTATGCATGTATGCATTACTTTATATGTATTTTTTGTGCGTGTGTATGATGTATAAGCACACACTCAAACACTCAAACGAACGATGCAAGCATGCATACACATACACACACTCTCTCACACACACACACACAAACACTTTGACGCGCACGCACGTGACAGACTTACCAGCACAGCGTCCCACCCTATGTGAACAGGAAATGACATCATAAGGAATATATGACATCATCTCAAAACAGGAAGTGACCTCATAAATGACGTCATCTGTGACATCAATTTCTCTTAAGCAGTCTCCTCCATTTGGGAACCAAAACGGGGTTGACGTTATCGGAGGTTTTACCTTATGCGAGGTGACGCTAAGCGAGGAATTCTAAATGGTACAAAGAAGGTGTTTGGCCGGGACCAACAACCTGATTGATCTTATCCGCGTTGTGACCTGAAACGGTAGTGACGTTAAAAGAGGAATACTGTACATGGGAAATCACTCCCGTCAGAACACAAATGATTTAAAACATAAACTTTAGCTGTTGGGTTGGGCCACTGAAGCCCACTCTATTAACGTTTAGTGTATAAACAACAATGCCAATTTTAGGGTAACCCCATTTGGGCCAAAAGCAAACAAAGGCTTTGACTGGGGATCTCTTATGTGGTCGACAACAGGTTAGCAACGCTCGGTCAAAGCTTGAAGCTGTTCTACGCTTTTCTCTATATATACTGGCCATTTGTACTATATAGGTTTTTTTAAATGTCCATTAAAATTAAAGTACTCCTCAAAAGAACATGAAAATATCAGGAGTTATTGTTGATATATTGATAAACTACAGGGCAAAGTTTGAAATGTTTCAAGTAAAAAAAATCCTCATTTAAATGGGAAATATAAATAACATTTTAAAATTTTATTTATTTATTTTATTCTGTTTTTTGTCGAAGTGGAAGACGCGATTTGGGTTGGCAACAATCCCACAAAGACAGTGATTATGAAATTAAACTCTGCTGCGTCATTCGATAATTGACGAACACTTTGAAATAGCGGGCAATTGAACAAATTGGAAAGCTCAAACTTTAGTTTCGTAAAAATATGGGGTGTCAGATAGCGCAGTGGTTGGAGCACTCCCTACTGTGTCGCAAGTTAAGCACCGTCCAGTGCGGTTAGCACTTGGATGAGTGACCGCAAACCGTGAAGCGACAAATAACAACGCCCCCAGTTGACTCAACTGTGACTGAGTACCTACTGTCTTAAGGTTGGGGAAGGTAAAGCAGCGAGGGAGAGAGATGGGCATCCCCCTCATTACGCTGGCCCAAGATAAGTGTACTCTCCAACATCACGCTTCCCTACGGCAACAAGGCTATGGGACCACCTTTACCTTTTACCACCTAAAAAACAAGACGTCGTTGAAACAACAACAACCAAAAATAATTAAAAAAAAAATAAAAATAAAACAAGCAAACAACAGCAACAACAACAACAAAAACCACGTCATCATTGAACCCTGCGATCGCAGTGGTTCGTGGGGAAGCGGTAAGCAGAGGACCACTGCCGTTTTAGTAGGGAATGTGTTAAATTGTGAGCAGATAACTTTAAAAAATGTGTTTGGGCTTGTAAGACCTGACGAAGCGTCGGTTGTAGCGAAATACCTTTAATCTGCTATGTTTAATCTCCTTCCTCTTTTTTACTTGTCTTCCAGATAAATAAGAAAGAAAGAAGAAGAAGATGCACGTTCTTGATGAAGGTTTTGATAAAGCCTCACTTTTCAGCAGCCGGAAGAAGTGTGTGGTGGATGAGAAGAAGAAAGAAATTTGTAGAGAATGCTACAGGTTGATAAAGGGAAATAACGCAATAAATGTGAGCTGTCTCAGTAAACTGTCTCGACTCGGTTATTTCCCTTTATTCTGGATGTCTTCATATTCAACTAATTTGTTGTTGTTGTTATATATAAGGTCATCATCGTCGTTATCATCGTCATCACCATCAGCAGCGTCAGCAACAGGATTGTTGTCGCCTAAACACTATCGTCGTTAGCATCGACCATTTTCTCTTTTTTTTTTTTAACCTTTATTAATGTCCTCTCTCTCTCTCTCTCTCTCTCTCTCTCTCTCTCTCTCTCTCTCTCTCTCTCTCTCTCTCTCTCTCTCTCTCTCGCTCTCTCTCTCTCTTTCTCTCTCTCTCTCTCTCTCTCTCTCTCTTTTTCTCTCTCTCTCTTTTTGCTGTTCCATTTTAATTTTCGTTGAATTTGCAATAAAAGAAACAACGAACAAGTGGATATATTTGTGGGTGTGTATGAGTGTGTGCGTGTGCGTGTGTGTGTGGGTGTGTGTGGGTGTGTGTGTGTGTGTGTGCGCGCGATTGCGCGCGCGTCTATGACTGTCTGTCAACGTATGTTGCCTATGTACGTGTATAGGTGCATGCTCTCCTATATGCTAGGTGTCGGGAACTAACGTGCGTGCATGTGCATAAGTGCATGTGTGTGTATAGGCGTTCTTAACTGTCCAGTGTATTTCGGTAGGTCCATGAGTGATTGTGTGTTTGTGTATGCGTTTGCGAGCACATGGGTTCGCCTATCTGTCTGTGTACATAGTGATTTGTACGCATTTTCCTTCTGTCCTTCCAAACATACAGTGTAACCGTCTCCCGCCCCTTAAAAATGGCCGTTGGTGACTTTGCCTGGAGCAAAGATAAAATACAGTTTTCAAGGTTGGATATTATAACAAACTTATCAGACGGCCAAAGCAAGACTTCGGGATTAGTCAAACAAAATTCACAGGTCTTGAAATCATTCTGTCATTTCGAATTGCAAAACGCACGTAGAGATTACATTAAAAAAAACTTCGAGATGATAATTTATTTATTTGATTTTCTGATTGACTCAGCCCTGTCCTGTGTTGGATGTATCAGCAATATGACAAGGCCAATAACCGTTGCCCGGTAACCAGTAAATTCTCTCCCTTTTCATCTCTATTTGATTGAAAACTTCACAACACGGGCCTAAATCACCCCCGCAGGACCCTGTCGCCTGTGAAGATAGCTTTTAAATAATAACAAATAGCGCGACTGTCTACGTCTTATCTATGGCAGGTTCTCAAACTTTTCTTGAAAAGTACGTAAAGAATACGCCGTTTGGGAATAAACACTTTCAGCGGCCGATTCGTTTCGCCGAGGACGGAGTCTGATCCCCTCCTTGTGGGCTATCGGGGATCCACTTTCATGTTGCTATCGCGGGTCTACTCTCCTTGGTTAGTGGCCCTGTTATCCAACAAAGATCTGAATGATGGTGGGTGTGTCACGTCTCGTATCACGGTGCCCTTGAAATATTGTCCACATAGTTGTTATGAAATAATTCACGGCGTTCATCCATTCATGTTCATAAACGTGAAAACAAAATTATTATTGAACACAATGAGTGCAGAGTCCATAACTACTGGTGTATAATATCGATCTGTCCGACTTTATAACTAGCGCACATTGTAAATTATACAGCCACCTTAATCAACTGTAAGACAAACATGTAATATGCTGCACTTAAGTTCTACAACAAATGCCATATATTTCCCCTAGAAACATATATCTATATATTTATATATCTTTAGATATATTCTTCATACCTCGGTTTATAACTGCTGACAAAGCGCGTTAGCGAAATACATATAATAATCTTTTCATCGGTTGACTTTTACCTTCTTTTTGACTTATTTTCTTTTACAGTCGCCAATTCAATTGATCTTCCAGTCTACCCCTCCCCCACCCCCCTCTCATCCTTTTATGTCCATCCACCCCCACCTTCTCCCCGTTCTGCCCTTATACCTCCCCCCCCCCTCCCTCGGACCAACACCACCACCACTAGCCCCAAGCTCTCCACCGCCCCACGACGTCTTTGCCAAGCACACTTAATTAATAATTGATGTGTTATAATGTGATATGCTTCGGTTTTGTTCAGAGAAAGGTAAACTTCCGTGAACAGTTTTAAGACTAAATGCTAGCAGCTTGGAATATTTATGTCTTGTCGGCGTTGTTCAACTCGTTATCACAAATGTCTGCACATTGGACTTGATACGTACATGCAACCGACCTTGGCCTTGGGTCGAGTCCTATGCCAGGTGCACCACAGTGGTAGGCGTACTGATAACAAATTATACTCACCTACCATTACCTCAAACACACTAAAAACGCACGCACGCACGCGCTCTTTCACACACACACGCGCACGAACACGCACACAAACAAACGCATGTACACACACGCATACAAACACACAAGCGCGCACACACTCAAACACACACGCACACTTGCAGAAACACATCTTTAATTCTTCAATTTCGTCCTCTCCCACACCCCTCCAAAAACACATACACACAGAGACACACAGACACAATGAGGATGATAGCTAGTACGACGACGACGACGACGAAGAAGAAGAAGAAGAAGAAGAAGAAGAAGAAGAAGAAGAAGAAGAAGAAGAAGAAGAAGAAGAAGAAGAAGAAGAAGAAGAAGAACAACAACAACAACAACAACAACAACAACAACAACAACAACAACAAGGAGAAGAACAACGAGAACAAGAGGAAGAAGAAGAAGAAGAAGAAGAAGAAGAAGAAGAAGAAGAAGAAGAAGAAGAAGAAGAAGAAGAAGAAGGAGAAGATGATGATGATGATGATGATGATGATGATGATGATGATGATGACGACTGAAGAAGAAGAAGATGAGCATGATAATGATGATGACGCGGATGATGATATGATGATGATGATGATGATGATGATGATGATGATGATGATGATGACGATGACAAAGAAGAAGAAAACGAAGAAGAAGAATCAGAAGAAGAAGAAAAAGGTGGTGATGATGATGATGATGATGATGATGATGATGATGATGATGATGATGATGATGATGATGATGATGATGATGGGTTTAAACTGAGATCAGTGCCCTCTCTCTCTCCCCTACCAAACATTACCCCCCCCCCCCCCCCACTCGCCGCCCCCCCCCCCCCCCACCCATCCTTCCTATCCTCCAACTCCAATGTGCATAATTATGAAACTGCGTCTTGTGAGCTTCAGACTGGGAATTAAGAAGTTACTTGGGTCAAAAATCGATACGTGAACAGGATGACTCGGTGTATGAAAGAACCACAGGCGCTTGTATCTTGACACGCGAGCTCCTATACCTGTGACGCGTCTCTCTCCGGGTATCTATAATGTATGTATCTATAACACCAGAAGGAAGACACGTCACATGCATAGGCGCTCGCGTGTCCAGATACAAGCGCCTGTGGAAAGAACCAGGAGGCACGCGTTCTTAATTAGTTTAGTTTTCATATAATCGCAGGAACAGTCAAACGCTTACATTTAAGCTATGGTCTACAGTTATGTGTGTGTATGTGCAATTTAATTTAAACGTGATTATCATTATGTAGTATAATGTGCATTTATTATGCAGTTACTTATACATTGCATTGAGGGATTATTTAGTGTGTATGTACAGATATGGGTGTGTGTAAATATGTCAACATGGATAAAGCGAGGAAGGAGTGGGGGAAGAGAGTGAGAGAGAGAGAGAGAGAAAGAGAGAGAGAGAGAGAGAGAGAGAGAGAGAGAGAGAGAGAGAGAGAGAGAGAGAGATCTACGGACAGACAGACAGAGAGATATATAGAGAGAATATATAACCGTTGTACACATGGAATTTAAATTTTTGTCCTTTTACTATTTTATGCAAAGTTTGCGCTCAGTGCCAAAGGCTATTTTCCGCTTGTATATATAATGTAGTGTAATGTAATAGTGTAATGTAATGTAATGTATAATAAGGGGTGTCGGATAGCGCAGTGGTTGGAGCACTCGCTATTGTGTCGCAAGTTAAGAACCGTCCAGTGCGGTTAGCACTTGGATGGGTGACCGCAAAACGTGAAGCGACAAATAACAACGCCCCCAGTTGACTCATCTGTGACTGAGTACCTACTCTCTTAAGGGTGGGGAAGGTAAAAGCAGCGAGGGAGAGAGATGGGCATCACCCTCATTACGCTGGCCCAAGATAAGAGTGATCTCCAACATCACGCTCCCCTACGGCCACAAGACTATGGGACTACCTTTATCTTTCTTACCTTTTACCTATGTATAATGTGAAAGTGGACCATAAACATGCATTGTTTTGTATTGTTTTTGTGTTGTATTGTATTGTAGTTTGGTTCAGACCTAAATGCCCACGCGCACAAAGTATGAATCAAGAGCATGCGCAATCTCAAACTTCATTTGGTCTCTGGACAGTCGCGGGTATTCACCCCATTCTAGCCCTCTGTTGCTGTAAAAGAACTCAATCCCTACCCAAGCCTCACATCTTGACCCATCTGCCAATCCCTCCACCAACCCCCCACCCCCCACCTCCACTCCAATGTTCTCTCTCTCTCTCTCTCGCTCTCTCCTTCCTCAGGGGACACAACTCTCACCACCATCGCCACCTTCATCAGCGCTCCGCCTTCAAAGCCTGGACTCCAGTTTCTCATTAAAGTCCGGTTTTATGTTTCCTCCAATGTTAACAGCGTCCATGGCACATGATACCATTGTGAGCGACCGTTAGTTCTATCCCCCTATTCACTCTACCCCCCCCTCCCCCTGTGGGGGTTAACAGGAGACCTTACACCCTCGGCCTCCCGCAACAATCTGTCCCGTCCTTGGGGTACTACCAAGAACAAAAACTCGTCCACCAACCGACTCCACCTTCCTCTACCCTATCCTTCTGTTAATCTGATAATACTCTATCTTAACAAATTTGTTTCAATATTGTCCTCGTGAATTTTATTAAGTTTCATGACTGAAAATCCTTCGTTTAACAACATGACGGAGGTGATAAGTGTGTTACTGATGGACAACTTGCCAAGATAGGCACGAGAGAAAACATCGTGCTACGAACCTGGAATGTCATGACCCTAACTGCGGGGGGGGGGGGGGGGGGGGGGGAAATTAGAAGAACTGGCCCACGAGCTCGACCACTATCGATGGAACATTTTATGTATCAGTGAACTGCGCTGAAAAGGCCTAGTTGAAACGACCGACAAAGGCGACAAGCTTTATTTCAGCACGAGATAGGACAGGTACCAACACGTTGGATTATTGGTCCACAAAGACATTCTAGCCACTGTCATGGGTTGCCGTCCAGTTTCCAGTAGGCTCATTACCATCCGTCTGAGAGCAGCCCCTTTCAACATCACATCATCCAGGCCAATGCCCAAAACATCAGACTATGTCGACAGCGAAGTCGAGGATTTCAATGAACATCTACAGGCTGTCCTTGACCAAGTGCCGAAGAAGGACATAGTCATAGTGCAAGACGACTTGAAAGCCAAGGTTGGCCAAGATGCGTACTACAACTGGGGAGACACATGTGGACCCCACTGCAACAACGACACAAATGACAGAGGTCAGAGAATCTTGGAGTTTGCCAGATAGAACAATCTGGCACAATCCCAGCGGGAAGCATCACAACCAGATTGACCACATCATGGTCAAGACACGCTTCAGATCAAGCATCAACATTGGCAGGACACGCACTTTTCCAGGAGCAGACATCGGAAGGGACCACGATCTCCTTATGATGTCTTTCCGGCTCCACTTGAAGAGAGTCAACACATCAAGGTGCGCCAGACTGAAGTTCGATCTGGACATACTGCAAGACTCGGAGGGGGCAGAAATATTCCAAGCAACAATTGGAGGAAATTTGCACCACTGCTCTGTGCTCACTCTGAGAGCTTATGAAGTAGATGTCAACAATATCATCACCACCTTCAATTCAGTGGTGACAGATGCCGCCATTGAGATTCTTGGCAAGCACCGCCCACAAAAGAAACCGTGGATCACACCTGAACTTGTGGACCTGTGTGAAAAACGAAGAGAGAATTTAAAAAAAGAAAGAAAAGAAAAGAACCCCTCACAGGGAGCTGATGCCTACCGGAAAATCAACAATGACATCCGAAAAGACATGCGCACAGCGAAGGAGAACTGGATAGAAGATCAATGCCAGGAAATAGAGAACAGTCTGAACAAGAACAACAGCGAGAAAGCCTACAAGCGGCTGACAGGTGTTAAACAGTCCAAGGTCTCCACGATCTGAAGCAAGTCTGGCATATGCCTTACAGAAGAACAAGAAGTCTTGGATAGATGGACAGAGTACTGCTCTGACCTTTAAAACCATACTCCAAACGGAGACCCATCAGTTCTAGCATGTTCTGAGAACAGAGAAGTAGAAGAAATCCTCCAAATTCTCCGAGAAGTTGAGGCAGCAGTGCAATCGCTGAAGAAGGGAAATCAGCGGGAGTGGACAACATACCCGCAAAATTGCTTCAAGCAGGAGGAGAGGCGATGATTGACGCACTCACCATTATCTGCAACAAGATCTGGCAGAGTGGTAGTGGTTTACACCATGGACCCAGTCGCTTGTCATCACTCTTCTCCAAAAGGGTAACCTTCAGGAATGTGAACACTACCGCACCATCTGCCTCACCAGTCATCCCAGCAAAGTCCCCCTGAAAATAATACTCAACAGGTTAAAACCCCAAGATAAACAAATCATAGATGAAGAACACGCAGATTCACGGGATGGCGAAATATCACTGGGCAGATTTTCAACCTCAGAATAATCTGCTAGAAATACCTACAGCACCAACATCTATATCATGTGTTTGTAGACTTTAAGAAGGCGTTTGACCGAGTCTGGCATGCAGCTCTGTGGGCGTTAGAGTGTACAACATCAGCCCTAAAATTATTGAAGTCACCAAAAGCCTGAATGACAAGGCTACCAGAGAAGTCCTCCACAATAGGGCCATCTGGAACTGGTTAACCGTTCAGAACAACACTCGCGTGCGACAACGATGAAGCCCATTTGAAAAGACAAGAACATCAGTCTACACTCCAAGGTAAGGCTGTTGCGCTCCCTTGTCATTTCCATCTTCCTATACGCTTGCAAAACATGGACCCCCACAGCAGACTTACAACGAAGAATACAAAGCATGGAGATGTGGTGCTACAGAAGACTTCTGGGCATCTCCTATACCCAGCACATCACCGACAACAAATTCCGACAAACCATCACACAAGCCGTTGGACAACACGACATGCCCACAGTGGTGAAGAAACGGAAACTCCGACAATATGGCCACGTCAGCAGAGCATCAGGCCTTGCAAAGACCATCTTGCATGTCACGGTGCAAGGAGGCAGAAGAAGAGGAAGACAGAAAAAGAGGTGGGAGGACATTCCAGAATGGATTGGCTTGACGCTGAGCGAAACCATGAAGGTTGCTGAGGACAGAAAAAGATGGAGTACTCTGGTTAAAC
Organism: Oncomelania hupensis; assembly: GCA_036898135.1. Taxonomy (NCBI): domain Eukaryota; kingdom Metazoa; phylum Mollusca; class Gastropoda; order Littorinimorpha; family Pomatiopsidae; genus Oncomelania; species Oncomelania hupensis. Next base: position 5,543,795 of record CM072525.1, on the reverse strand, counting down.
GATCGTCTGTGGTGCCCCAATGACTTAGATTTTTTTTAATTATTTTTTTTTTTTGGTTGATTTTTTAAACCTTTTTTCCCTTTTTATCCGGAGATTATGGGCAGACTCCCTTGGGGAAGGCGTAGTCGCAGACTGTAGCGTGCCCCTACCCAACCCACTTAATATTAGTTGTATTTTTAAAATGTTGCTGGGGGAGCAAACCGGAGTACCCGGAGAAAACCCCCGAGACGTTGCCCGAGTCGAAAGTAAATCATATTCGGAAAAACATAACGCCCAGAGGCAGTATCGATCCCACACCTGTCAGGCGCCACTGGTTTCTAGCCTGTCGACAAGGCAAGTTAGTCCCGCTTTAGACCACGCGGCCACAACGAGTTAGAGATAGGATAGGATAGGATCGACCCGCCAACCTATTCTACCCAATTAGTTATGTAGATTACCGACCCTGGACACGGTACCGTATAGGGGACGATTATTCTACCCAACCTTTCCTACGCTCCCCTTAAGGATAACAGAACGGCTCACCCTAACTCCCCTCACAACTGTCCAGTGTACGGGGTGCACGAATTAATACTCCCCGTTCTTCCCCTCCCCTTTCCCTTGCTTTGTGTCCTGACTGGGCACAGAAAACTTTGACAGGTTGCGCGAGCCATTGCCAGCCCTTATCACTGTTTGCACCCAGACAGACGAACCATGTAAGGAAACTCGATCCTTTGCAACTATGAATTATGTGAGTGTTTGCGAAGCTTCCGGTGAACAGACTGCGTGTGCGTGCGTGTGGATATCAAGAAGAAGAAGAAGAAGAAGAAGACGAAGACGAAGAAGAAGAAGAAGAAGAAGAAGAAGAAGAAGAAGAAGAAGAAGAAGAAGAAGAAGAAGAAGAAGAAGAAGAAGAAGAACAACAACAACAACAACAACAACAACAACAACAAACAACCTCAAACTGCAGTCTGTTACAGGGTAAAGGTCGCTTCAACCCCGATGCTTGAATCTTGTGTACATCGAATTCCTTATCCACGCAGCCCGTTCACTCAATAACAACATGATGCGCTCCAAGAAGTAACAACGGGGAATCCGCGTTATACATTTTTCCAACTTTTATTCAGCAAACAGCAGCAACAACTGCGTATACAAAATCTCTTTCCAAAAACACCGCGCTACTTATAATAGTGTACCAACAGAGTAGAAAAATACGGAACATTCTAGAACGACGCAATCAACAAGCAATCAAAGTAAAATTCGTCACAGGAGTTAACCACTGTCTTACGTCATAAAACGTTCTACGTACACCGCGAATATAGGCCTAATCATCTGTGACTAAATAGATCTCAAGTCTCCTCTCAAACAAACATTTCTCCAGTAAAACAAGACTTAAGGCTGCTGGGCCATAGAACTTCACGCTACACGCTTCACGCTTCACGCTACACGCTTCACGCGTGAAGAGAAAAATGAACAGACATGGTTTCTCTTGGCGTGGGCCATACAACTTCACACACGCTACACGCTACACGCTGCACGCTACACGCGTGAAGAGAAAAGTGAGCATGCCCACTTTTTTCGATGCGTGAAGTTCACGTTTTAGCTTACCAAAGTGGTCAGACACAAGAAATTAGATGGATGACTATAGAGTATATTTAATCGAGTTGGTCCGGGCAAGGCCCCTTCTCTGGGACCCACATGTGTCGGATTATAAAGACAAAGACCAAAAAGCCCAAGTTTGGGATGAGTTGAAAAAACTTCTCAATACACCCAAAGGTAACTTTTATACGATTTATTTATTTATTTACTGTAATTCATAGCACAGTAATCCAAAAGGTGGCAGACTTATCTCAAGGCTTGTACACATGTATCTAATTTTCTAGATCTAATGTCAACAACACAAAATTCAATACAACTTGTCTTTTCCATTTCTTTTATTCTCGGAAGAATTATCTTCTCAAGAAGTCACAAACCACAAATATTGTGTGTGGTCAGTTGAGGAAACAGCAATGCGTGAAGCGTGCATCGTGTAGCGTGAAGTCCTATGGCCCAGAGCATGAAACGTGAAGCGTGCAGCGTGAAGCGTGTAGCGTGAAGTTCTATGGCCCAGCAGCCTTAAGTAAGCTAAACGTTATAATTGCAGGCCTTGTGTCTGAACACAATAAGTATTCGTAGTTAGAATGTCCGTCTCAATAGTTACACAGTCAAAAGGCTCGTTCGCTCTAGATCTTTCTGGGAAGGGGAAGGATGAGAGGAGGGAGGGGGGTGGGGGTAGAGAAGGGATGATTGTTTGGATATGAATATCTGTCTGGCTATACATATATATATACTCCTGGGCTAGGAGCCTAATTTAATATTGACTGTTGTACTGTTTGTTTAATGAAAGGACAAATTTCAAGCTCACATGCAAACAGCTTAACAACAGAGAACCTGGTAGATTGAACCTTGAAGTTTAACCTGGTACAATGAACATTGAAGTTTAACCTGGTACTGTGGTCTAATGGTAGTGCTTCGGCTTGCGGATCGAAAGGTCCCGGGTTCGAGCCCTGACCGGGCCATTGTGTTGTGTCCCTTGGAAGGACACTAGTCTGTGTCGCATACATTCCATCATAACGGACTTTAAAGATCCTGACGCTCATGTCCTAGACCGGTGAGTGCAGGTGACAAGAAAACACCCAGCATGCACCTAGGTCCTTCTCCCCCATCCCTGGCTGCCCAGAATTGTGCGCAGTTGTCCGGGCGTCAGACCATGCGCCCAAAGGCTGCGGGTGGGCGGCTTGAGTTAGATCCTGTATCGGCCAGCGCCTTGAGCAGCTCTTGAGCTGGAAAAGCGCTATATAAGAACGATTAAATAAAATAAAAATAAATACAATGAACATTGAAGTTTAACCTGGTACAATGAACATTGAGGTTTAACCTGGTACAATGAACATTGAAGTTTAACCTTGTACAATGAACATTGAAGTTTAAAGTCTACACCCACCATTGGCGATAGGGCAGCCTGGTTTGCCTCTCGGTGAGTCTCAGCTGTGCTGTATGAGGGAGAAGGCTTCGACTAGTCCCAGCCACGCTGGACGACACTAGCACTCACACTCATCCCGTTACTCTGGAACGTCTTTGTCAATGGTGCTCTGGGTGATTGAAAATGTCCGCCGCTATGTGGACACCACCCTCTTGACTGAGGCCGATGACGCCATAGAAAAGGAGGGCCGCATACAGAAACTGACGCATTCATTGTAGTCCCTCTCAACTGGCAGTGTTCCACCCTCGACCCTTGCCTTGGACTGCCGCAGATGGCGAGTCTTTTCATTCAGGCCAGTTCGTCCACGATAGCCAGTGTCATTAGGGAGTGTAAAAGTTTTCAAGGTCGTCGATCTAGGGTTCGTATCATGTTTAGCCTGTGTTTTTTTCTTGTGTGTTTAGGAGCCGAAAAACTCCACTAATAATTATTGTTCTGACCTTCGAGTTACGGGATAGGATATGATAGGAATCAATAATAGTGAAGCCATGAGGACTGCAGAGTACAGGGAAAGATGAAGTACACTGGATAAACGATCGTCTGTGGTGCCCCAACGAATTTTGAGTTACGGGATAAGATAGGACAGGATAGGAATAATAATAACAATAATAATAATAATAATAATAATAATAATAATAATAATAATAATAATAATAATAATAATAATAATAATAATAATTATTATTATTATTATTATTATTATTATTATTATTATTATCATTATTATTATTATTATTATTATTATTATTATTATTATTATCATTTATTTATTATTATTATCATGTATATATATATATATATATATATATATATATATATATATATATATATATATATATATATATATATATATATATATATATATATATATATATATAATTTTTTTTTAAAAATAGTCAGAAGTGGTGTTTATCTGACTCAAGATTTAGAAGTTTGGTACAGTGGTTTTTTTTCTGTTTGTTGTTTTTGCTGTTTTTGTTGTTGCTCTTTGTTGTTGTTTTTGCTGTTGTTGTTTGGCACTGCCTAAATTGCCGTTCAACATTTTATAGGTCACTAGCAGTATAAATATGAGAAAAACATGTCTAAATCTGATCATATCACTCCCCTTCTACATTCACTCCACTGCCTTCCAGTGTCTCATAGAATTATCTACAAAATCGCTTTTTTCTATTACAAGTGCGTCCATGGCTTAGCCTCTTCCTACCTCACCCAGAACATTCAATTCTATAAGCCTTCTAGAAATCTTCGTTCTTCCACTGACACCCTCATCCTTCACATACCCCGCTACAAACTCTCCTCTGCTGGCCGTCGATCTTTCTCAGTGCTTGGCCCTTCAGCTTGGAACTCTCTTCCTCTCTCTCTTCGCAGATCTCCAAACATAGCTACTTACAAATCCAACTTGAAAACTCATCTCTTCCTTAATTGTTTCTGATCTTGCCTCCCATCATCATCGTCGTCATTCCTCCATTTGTTTTGTTTTTTGTTTTGATTCAGACCACCGCCACCACCCAGCCCATCACCCATCCATAGCTCTCCCCTCCTCCCTCCTTCCTCGTCTCTTATTCGTTAGCAAGTGTCTGACTTTATTTTGTATGGTGCCGGATGTTTAAAATGAATGCGTGAGTACTGCGCTTTGAACTGATATTGTTCATTGGGAAAAAGCGCTATAAAAATATTCTTCTTCTTCTTCTTCTTCTTCTTCTTCTTCTTATTATTATTATTATTATTATTATTATTATTATTATTATTATTACTATTATTATTATTATTATTATTATTATTATTATTATTATTATTATTATTATTATTGTTATTATTATTATTAAATCAACCACCTTGAGTTTCGTAGGAGAAGGAAAAAAACTGCCACTATTCTTCACTATAATTAGCATAATTAGCATACTACTACTACTACTACTACTAATAATAATAATAATAATAATAATAATAATAAAGAATTATTATTATTATTATTATTATTATTATTATAATAATAATAATAATAATAATAATAATAATAATAATAATAATAATAATAATAATAATAATAATCAGATATTCAGAAGTAGTATTTTAGATTAGATGTACCAGTTAGGCTTGGAATAGTGTTTTGGTCTTGTATAAATAGTAACTCACGATAATGTTTTTTACTTGGTAGGCTATTTTACTGTACACAATACAATACAACAGGCAGAGAAAGAAAAAAAAAATTCACAGAAAAAATATTTTTAAAAAACCAAAGAAACACCCCCCCCCAAAAAAACCAACAACTCAGCGAGTCATCACATAAAAAAATAAAGCTTAAAAAAAAAATTACTCAATGTTCTTTTTCGGAATAGCAAGGCTATCTATCTATCTATCTATCTATCTATCTATCTATCTATCTATCTATCTATCTATCTATCTATCTATCTATCTATCTATCTATCTATCTATCTATCTATCCATCCTAACCCGTAACTCGAAGGTCGTTGGGGCACCACAGATGATCGTTTAACCAGCGCTAGCGTACTCCATCTTTTTCTGTCCTCAGCAACCCTCATGGCTCAGTGTCAAGCCAGTCCATTCTCAAATGTTGTCCTTCCACCTCTTTTTCTGTCTCCCTCTTCGTCTGCCTCCTTGCACCGTGCCTTGCAGGATGGTCTTTGCAAGGCCTGATGCTCTGTTGACGTGGCCATACCATCGGAGTTTCCGTTTTTCCACCACTGTGGGCAGGTCATCATGTTGTCCAATGGCTTGCGTGATGGTCTGTCGGATTTCGTCGTTGGTGATGTGCTGGCTATAGGGAAATGCTTAGAAGTTTTCTGTAGCACCTCATCTCCATGCTTTGTATTCTTCGTTGTAGATCTGCTGTGAGGGTCCATGTTTCGCAAGCGTATAGAAAGATGGAGTATAATGCTAATGGTAGAAGATACAGTAGGCCTACAACCGCCCACATGCAGTCGTTGGCTGTGTTTTGGTGTACGTGTGTTGATTGCTGGACGTTTTATGCAGGCAGCAAGTCAGGGTCTAGCTAAGTCTTGGATTACAATCATGTTAAGGCTAAATCACAGGCGCTTGTGTCTGGACACGCGAGCGAGCGCCTATACCTATAAGACGCGTCTCCATGCGTCACAGGCATAGGCGCTCGCGTGTCCAGATACAAGCGCCTGTGGGTTAACCCCGTCTTCTAGCATACATTATATTCATGGCTGTCGGAGAATCCTCCCACGCCCTCTCCCCAAACAACAACAACAACAACAACAACAACCATCGGTAGTTCGTCTAATTGGTCTACTTTCCAGTCCTGCAACAATAGAACCCATCGATTCGTTTGTGTTAGTAGTTGGCCTAAACAGTGCCAGTCACCCAGTTGATGTGATTCACGTTTTTTTTGTTTGGAAAGTGCAGCAAAAGATGGTGTCATATAACCTTCAAGTTGAAATGGCCATAACATTTCAGTTCTGTTCTGTTCTAGTTTAAAACAACGCTAGCTCGTCTAAACTTCCCAGACTTCTGCCTACGCTGCACCGTGCGTGCATTAGCATAAAAAGTGTTTCTCGTACACACACAGTGACACACACTCACACACACAGTGACTTGCGCCCCAAAGATAAAGGGAGATAATAAACTCTCTGGCGGGGGAAACAAACTTATTGTACTAGAAAATCTACACACACTGCGCTCATCTGTATGCGTGTAGGTTCGGCCGTAGTGGTGGTGTCTTCGTTCTTGGATAAAAGTATTTGAATAAAATTGGTCGTCTGTGACACCATAACTTGGCAGGTGAGTGTGTTTCGGTTGCTTTTCGATTTAATCTGGATTATTTATCGATTATGTATTGATGTTGTTGAATAGTTTGTGTCTTGATTACGGTCTCTCTCAGTTTTGTCAAGTATTGCTCAAACTTAATCACAACCAAGATAAACCTTGTGGAATTGCTAAATCAATTTCAAGCATGGTACATAGAATAATATTAAACTCGATTAAAACTAAATATCTTAATAATGTGAAATGTATATGCGGGGAATTTATTTCCCTGAAACTTGGGTTACGTCAATGCAGGTGACATTCGTCCGTTTTTGACAACTGGTGTTCATATTATCGATCCCATTGTTAAGTTAACATAAGCTTTGATGTAAGCGTTTGATTAGCAAAAGCTTTGATTGATTCTCCAAAGACTTAGTTAATATCGTTGGGTATTTTATATATGTAGGCTATGTATGCGGCTGTAGTGCGAATGTGTATGACTGTGTGCGTGTGTCTTATTATTTCGATGAAGAATACGTTAATAAAACAACCAACCAAGCAATGTCATCGAGTACTGCTTTAAAAAAAAAAAAAAAGTTCCGGTAAGCGGCAGAAGTGCCGAGAATAAAACAGGTTCGTGTCTAAGTTCTTTTTTCATTCTTTCTGAGCTATAGCTGTTGCAGACATAATCATTGTTATTACAGCAGCGAGTACATTAGTCGTTGTTATTGCAGTATAGGTGTAGGCAAAGAGCTTAAGCTCTTTGGTGTAGGTAGGGCCTGTGACAGGAGAGAGAGGGCATTAGACAGGACCTTTTCACGCTAACAGAAGAACCGATTCAACTGAAACAACTGTTTATGTAGCCTAATTATTCAATTGTTCTTATAGATAGCGCGCTTCTACAGCTCAAGAGCTGCTCAAGGCGCTGACCCAGGAACTAACTCAAGTCGCCCGAGGCGCCCACTAGCTGTTATTTGAGTCTCGTTGTCTGACGCCAAGACAACTGAGTACAGTTGTGTTTTGTGTCTTTTTGTAGGCCTGGGTCATACCAATGTTCATCATAATCGGGGAGTGGGTGGGGGATGGGTGATGGAAGAGAGAGAGAAGAGAGAGTTTAATATCGATTTAATATAGAGACAGAGATTTGACTGTCGATTAATTCTTTCCGATTTCTCCGCGTTGTACAAAGTTTAGACCCACCGTGCTCTGTCCTCTTTAGTTTAAATCGATAGTACCCCCAAAATCGCATATTTCCTACCCCCTCTTCCCTCCCCCCCCCCCCCCCGCCTCTTTCTCTGTCTCTCACTCTTCTCTCCTCTTTCTGTGTCTCTCTGTATCCCTTTGTTTCTTTTTCTCTCTCTTTCTCCCTCTCACTGTCTCTCTCTGCCTCTCTGTCTCACTCTCTGTCTCGGTCTCTCTGTTTCTCTCTCTCTGTCTTTCTCTCGTCTCTCTCTCTCTCTCTCTCTCTCTCTCTCTGTTTCTCTCTCTCTGCCTGTCTGTCTCTCTCTCTCGTCTTTCTCTCTCTCTCCCCCCCCCCTCTCTCTCTCTCTCTCTCTCTCCCTCTCTCTCTCTCTCGTCTCTTTCTGTCGGTCTCTATCTGTCTCTTCTCTCTCTGTCTCTGTTTCTCTCGCCTGTCTCTTTCTCTCCATCTGTCTCTGTCTCTCTCTGTCTGTCTTTCTCTCGTCTCTGTTTTTCTCTGTCTGTCTCTTTGTCAGTCTGTCTGTCTCTCTGTCTCTCTCTCTTTGTCTTACTGTATCTCTCTATCTCTCCCTTTCTGTCTCTCTGTCTCTCTCTATTTCTCCATCTCTATCTGTCTCTTTGTCTCTTTCTCTCTCTCTCTGTCTATTTCTTTTACTTGTCCTGATTTGCCTCGGAAGAGTCCGCTGGACCTAAAGCAATAATCATGTAATGTAATGTTATGTCTCTTTCTCTCTTTCATCTACCATGTGTACTTGTGTGACAGACATGTGAGAGGGAGGGAGGGGAGTGCGAGGGGATGAAAATTAAGGGGTGGAGGTGGGGGAGTTTGATAGAAAACTCAGAACTGATCATTAGGTTCACTCAGCACAGGAAAAGTCCCATTTCAGTACTACTCATATCGATACTACCATAAGAAAACTAGCTACTCAACTGATTGCCATACAATGGTAATGAAACCATCATTTCCCCCATCTACGCATTTCGTTTTATTGATTGCATGATTGGTTCATTGCTTTCCTTTAGCGGTGTTAGGGCCTTGGTTGATTTCTGTTCATAGCGATGTGGGTGTTTGGTTCAATGGTTTGGGCGTATGGGGCTTTAGGGTTGTCTAGGTTGACAGGTTTAGGGCCATTTCACTCAGGGATACCGCGTGCGGATCATAGCAACCTCAATGATCACTATACGTTTGTACTTCCAAGTCCACACCAAGCTATTTGCTACCTAATCCTGTTCAGTGTCGACTGCTTTGGTCAACTGATCTTATTCGGTAGCCACCCTCGTACCAGAACCCAAATCCGAAAAGTGCTTTGGAATACGAAAGCCGTCGGTCGTCACCTTTTCTTCTTCTTCTTCTTCTTCTTCTTGTTGTTGTTGTTGTTGTTGTTATTATTATTGTTATTGTTATTATTGTTGTTGTTGTTGTTATTATTATATAGCGCTTTTCCAGCCCAAGTCCCCCCCCTCTCCCGCCCCCGTGTGGGTGCCGGGGGTTTCAGTATAAATAGTATCCCCACTTTCTGGAAATGTTGTGCTTTAAATTCCCACTGTCGCTGTCTTTCTCCTTTGTTCTTTCTCATTCCTACTCTGTTCTATCAATCTACTATAGGCTTACTATCTTCTTCTTCGCTAGACCAGTCACCTACCTTTTTTTAAAAAAAACTCTTCCGGGACAAGACTCCTCATTTGTATATGAGGTCTGTTGGATCAGCTTGGGAATATTGGATGCTTTCTGCCAAATGGTCACCGGGCCTTCCTATGATGCTATTATTTAGCAATGTAGGCATTTTATATGTATGTGTTTTGTTGATATTGTATAATGATGTTTGTATTCTATTTTGTTTTTGTAAACGAGGGTTCGATAAATTAGAGTATAGCCTTAGCGTCCCCTGCGTGGGATGTCTTCATTGTAAAGGGACCGGCAGGCTGGTAGATTGCCTTCAGTGTTACCACTAGGGTTGTTTCGGCAGATCTTTTACGCGGATCAGGGGTGAGTCCTCTTTCACTTCTGTGGTCCTGATTTGGCTCGGAGAAAGTCCGCTGGACCTAAGGCAATAACCATGTAATGTAATGTAATAATCCAGCCCAAGAGCGGTTGAATGTCACTATGGCTCAACAGGCGCACACATATAAAGTCAGGAGAGCGTGAGGCTTAGTGGATTAACCAGGGGACAGAATTACGTGCCTGTTGCATGAACTAACAAACAGTGATGTGAAATGGAAAATCATTATTATCATTATCATTATTATCATTATCATTATTATCATTATCAT
>CM072525.1:5501100-5528600 GCA_036898135.1 Oncomelania hupensis | reverse complement strand
CCATACATGACAATGAATTAACACATTTAAAACCTGGTCCTACAACCTGCCATACATGACAATGAATTAACACGGTAAAAACCTGGTCCTACAACCTAACAACCTTGACTTGTGTAGATTAACGTCCCCGGGCACATAGCGTATAGGGGACAACCTGCCCTAAAGGACGAATAATGAACACATTAAAAACGCTACATATAACAATCAGCAGACAGACTGAACATGCAACAGTACAGAGTGGCGTGTGTGGGTTTGTGTGGCGTCAACATTTTTAAGTTTGTTCACTTAGTCGGATGGCGCCATGGTGCAGTAGTTTGAGCACCGGCTCGCCACGTTTCATGTTCTTTAGCAACGTGGGCAAAGGCTAGTACTTGGACGAGGTGGCCATGCTTGAAAGGCAAACCACCAAACGACACAAAAAGACTGAAACAAGCGCACGACAAGCGTTCCAGTCCAGCCTGCAGCTGTCAATGGGTACCTGGATCTGTTTAGAACCGGGGAAGGCAACGCAGGAAGGGAGAGGAGATTGGCGCCGCCTTCACTAAGCTGTCCTTGAGAAAATGGACGTCCCAATGCGTTTTCCTCCTCAAAAGATTGAAAGGTTACAGGGATGCTTTTAGCTTTAATGCAACACTTACTTGATATTTAAATACTTGTGTGTGTCCCTTTCTGTGAACTCTACCTTTTCTGTCTGACGTCTGTCATAGCATACATAAATGAATGTGACCTAACCAATACTACTGTTGCACATTTCTCGGGGGCAATCAATGATACATGGTCCCACCAATGATACATGGTCATGTGCTGGTTACAAAAAGACCGCAAATGATTTTCTTGAAGTATTCTGCCATCGCATACCCATTCCAGAACTTATAAAAAAAGGGGAGGTGGATGTTATTGTCCAACTACCTTACGTCACCCGGCGTAATAGGTAGGCTTTCGACCAGTAACCGATGATGGAGAGGCGACCTGAGGTAATCATCGACCAGTCTCTGCTACGCAGTGTGACGTGGTCATGCACTCTGTTGCTAATGGATAACGTATTAACATTATAATGAATGACGAACTTATTATCATGATAATGAACGAATACCCTATCATCATGATAATGAACGAATAATGTAGTATCATGACGATGGTAATATAGTCGAATGTTTAGCACAGCTAAGGAAGCCTATAACCCTGTATATCAATATATATATATATATATATATATATATATATATATATATATATATATATATATATATATATATATATATATAAACAAGAAAAATAATTATCCTGCTCTCAAAGGTGGACAATAGTGAGACATAGTGACTTTCAATTCCATATGCTTCTTAATGAGCTACAAGAGCTCAATAAGCAGTAGAATTGCATTCATAAAGCCTGGTTCTCCTGACGCGTTTCGATCTTTACCAAAGATCTCATCAGAGGAGGTTTGGCCCTGAATGCATAGACTACACTAAGTGCAGTCCAAATGTACTGCCTGGGTAGTCACAAAGACACCCGTAAAGAAGTTCACATTAGGAAGAAGTCAGGAGAACCAGGCTTTATGAATGCAATTCTACTGCTTATTGAGCTCTTGTAGCTCATTAAGAAGCATATGGAATTGAAAGTCACTATGTCTCACTATTGTCCACCTTTGAGAGCAGGATAATTATTTTTCTTGTATAATTATTTTTCTTGTTTAAATTAACTTGCCTCCCTTGGCTTGTTTTTATTCCTTGTTCCTTAATGGTTGCTGTACGGTGCTAGCCATTTACAATGGAATTATGGACCCTCACGTTTATTCGGTGGGAACTGCTAGTAAGTCACCCTATGAATTACTTTAATAAATTTATTTGTTTAGCTCGTTCTGTGTTAAGGTTGGGGTACAGAAATAGATAGAAAAACGGTAAAAGAATACTGTCACACTAGCTTTCACACGGCTATGAATCATATGTAGTCCAGCCACTTGATAACAGTTCAAATCACACATTTATTTCTTCTACTCTATACAAGATTCTCTAAGTACTAATCTAACTTAAAAAGTCTCAGTCTCTGCTAATAGTTCGATCGCTGATAGTCTAGTATAGGCAGCTGTTTTTTCTTCCTCGGGCACTTTGCTATAATATTTCATGTAGATTTGGACTACTGTGGTCCGTTTTACAGTTTCTGAAGAGTTGGACTACTGTGGTCCTGTTATGATCAGTTTAAGTGCACCTTCGTGTTATGCACTTAACTTATGAGTGGGGGTTCGAAGTCCTTCTGTGAGGTAGCTTCTGGTCCACCTGTGTCGTTGTGTAGTTGGGTTCCCTTGCCACGCTGTGGGGTCTGACAGGGAGTTTTCCGGGTAGCTCTTTCCGTCTTGTGCGGTAGAGGATACTCCGCCAACTAGTCGTTTCTGTGGAGTGGGACGCACAGGATAGCTCGGGATAGCTCGGGATAGCTCGGGATAGCTCGCCTGCTCGTCTGTAATATAAGAGACGAAATTCTGCACAACCCTGAATAATCGGTTTGTGCAGAGCGTCTCACTGAAAGCCAAGTAGCCCTCAGTGATAGCTCCACATCTCTATACATAAGCGACGAACATTCTGCTACTTCCGGGGTCCGCTGTAATCTCACTCTAAATTCCTATACATACATAAATATCAATCGTGGCTAACTATACACATACAGAATTAATAATAATATAAACATTCAGTGGTACAGCCACTGGTCTGCAAACATACATATAAGTTAAACAACAGTGGTTCCGTATGGTATGCAACATGGCGGCGCAACCGGTCGTGTTTCGGCTCGTGGTCGGCTCTTCCACGTGGTACGGCAAATTCGGATTAACAATTCACATTTATGCATAGCAAATTCTTCCAACATAATTTCAACAATAATATAAATATATCACGATGAAACAGAAGGGTGTCCATTTACCTGTTTGACAAGTTCAGGCCCGTGATGACTTGAGAGAATTCTAAGATTTCAAAGTCCTGCTTCCTGGTCTATGAGTGTAGAGATTTCTCTAGCTGTGGAGATGTTGACTCTACCTCGTCTCACACACGACTGATTCAAACTGTGTTAGGCTCTGACACAGTCAATACTGCTCTACCCACTGAGCCTGCTCTGATTGGTTAAAACGGTCCGATTCAAAGCTCAAGTGCTGACTCACTGCGATGTGGGTGGCTCGCTCGCTGTGTGGTCTGCTGTGTAATTTACTAACTCTCTACTGTTACAAATACTACACATGGCTAAATAGTCAATGGGCAGGGTAAACTGCTCGGTTCATGACAGGCTCCCTCAACTGAAAAAAGGCGATGACTACTGGATTCGACCTTTTTCTACTACAGAGCCTAGTTTAACACTGCACTATCCTAGGGTCCTATTTACAAACTAATTAAGTTGCTCTACCTGAGCTGCAATGCTGTGCCAGGTAGCTATGGACACTAGTGACAGGGTTTTACTGGACGGGGACGAATTCTGGTGCTGTGGCCCTTAGTTGTGTTGGGTGGGCGACAGCTGCTGTGTCCTCCACGAGATGGCGACTGAGGTAGTCGGCTCCGTGGTTCTCTTTGCCGGGGATGTACTCGATTTGGAATGAGTATGCCTGAAGGGTGAGTGCCCATCTCATCAGGCGAGAATTCAAAGACTTGGAGGCTGCCAGGAACGATAGTGGTTGGTGGTCCACCTGAACTGTGAAGTGGGTCCCATACAGGTAGAGTTGGAATTTCTGTATGGCCCAGACTAGTCCAAGACATTCTTTCTCCGACGTGGCGTAGTGGGTCTCGGCGGGTCTCAATTTCCTGCTGGCGTAGGCGACCGGGAATAGCGTCTCTGCATTCTTGGGGTCGCGCTGTAGCAGTACTGCTCCGAGGCCTAAGTCGCTTGCGTCGGTGCGAAGAACTAATGGCTGAGTCAAATCGGGTAGGTGGAGTACTGGCGCCGATGTCATTCTGTCCTTGAGTGTTTGGAATGCTGTCTCGCATTCGGCTGTCCATACTACTTTGTCCGGGGCGGTTTTCCGGCTTCCATTTGTCCGTGTTACGGCGATGCTGTTGTAGTTGTGGATGAGCTTCTTCCGCGATGGCGATGGCCATCCATGTGTGTGTGCTGGGGGTCGCTGGTCGGTCCGTGTACTTCTTGAGGCGATCGATGTGGTGGTATCGGGCTCTCCCGTTCACCTCTACTTGGTAGACTGTCTTGGATTTCTTGGCAGTCACCCGGTACGGTCCTCTCCAAGCGATGTCCAGCTTGTTGGTTCCACTTGGAAGTAAGAGTAGCACTTGATCGCCGACTTGCAGTTCTCTGTCCTTCGCGTGGCGGTTGTAGTACTTCGCCTGACGGGCTCTTGCCTTCTTCAGTGCTTCACCAGCTTTCTTCCACGTTGCTTTGAGGGTTTCCTGCAGGTCTGCGACGTACTTGGTGGCACCTCTTGGTGTGTCGTCTATCTTGGCCTCCGTCCAACTTCTGCGTAGGGCTTCTAGCGGTCCGGCTAGAGGTCTGCCGAATAGCAATGTTGACGGGGTGTAGCCTGTGGCTGCATGGGGCGTTTCTCGGTATGCGAACAGTGCCGCATTCACGTAGGTGTCCCACGCTTCTGGATTGTCGTCGGCGACTTTCCTGAGTATGGTGAGAAGGGTTCCATTCAGTCTTTCTACTTGTCCGTTGCTGGCTAGGTGGTATGGTGGTGTGCGAAAGTGATGAACTTGTATCAACTCGAACACGTCTTGCATCAGGCGGCCGGTGAACTGAGATCCGTTGTCCGTTCTAATGCTGTCCGGGAATCCGACTCTGGTAAAGATGGCGATGAGTGCATCTGCAATCTTCTTGGTGTCGATCGCTGGCAACGGGACTGCTTCGCACCACATCGTACATGCGTCGACGAGTGTGAGTAGAAATCTGTTCCGCTTCTTGGTCATGGGCAGTGGTCCTACTATGTCTACTGAGACTTGCTGGAATGGCACGCCGACTACTACCGATGGTCCTAAGGTAACTGGTACGGTGTGATGTCGCGGGGAATATCGTTGACATTGGTGGCAAGATTTCACATAGCGCTTGACATCCTCCGTGATTCCTGGCCAATAGTAGTGTGCGCTGATTCTCTGCACTGTGGCTCCAATTCCCATGTGTCCGCTGAGTGGCATGCTGTGGCCTAATTCTAGTACTTGGGCTCGAAGGGTGGCTGGTAGTACTAGTTGGGTGTGATCTCCATCTCCTTGTCGATGTAGAACTCCCTCTTCCATGTAGAAGTCTCCCTTGTGCGGGGGTGTGTGCGCCTTGGGTAGCTTCTGGAAGCACTTCGCTATCGAGGTGTCTTCTTTCTGTGCTGTTTTGATCTCTTCGAGTCCTGGGTTCGGAGCGAACTCGGGCTGGGGTGGTTGGGTTTTAGCTTGGGCCCTGGTTTGCACTGCAGCTATCTCTACAGTTTTAGGGGGCGTGCCTAAGAACACATACCTACAACCTAGCACTAGATCATACAGGGGTTTCTGTAAAACAGCTGCTTGGATTCTTCCTGTGACGTACCTACTCTCTACTTCGATCCAAGCTATTGGGCAAGTAGTCGTCGGTTTCGTCAAGTCTGCTCCTTGTAAGTCGACTGTCTTGTCTGTCAAGTCCGCGCGCGATACCAGAGATTCGCTAACTATCGCGTCGTATGATAGACCTGTGTCATACAGACAGTTCGCTTCTTTTCCGTTGACCTTGACCGTGTCTGTCACCGATGGGTGATCTCCGATTGTGTGTGGCTTGTTACCGCTACTTTGAGTTAGAACTCTGTGCGCTGGCCGGCTTTCGCGCTCTTCCCTACGTTGTGCGGCCAACTTGAAACATTCTGCGGTGGAGTGATTGTTTCTGTTGCAGAACGAACAATACCGTCTCTGTTCTGCGGGACCTCTTTTCCCGAATTCCGTGTTGGGTCCTTTATTTTGCCCAGGTCTGGGGTTATTCGGCTTATTCGCGGTGCGCTCTTCTCGGTTAGGGCTTCGTTTCTGTGCCTCTTTCCCGTTAGGCTTTTGGTCTCGCCTGAAGCTCTTGGCTTCTCCGTGTGCGGCCACGTACCTATCTGCGACCTTGACCAGATCTTCCAGTCTTTCCGCGCCCTGCTCTACTGAGAATGTTCTCAGCTCGGGGGTCATGGTTTCCCGTAGCTGTTCCCATACTAACAGTTCTGTCAGTCCATCATACGTTTTAGCCGTGGCTGACTGGCTAATCCACTTATCCAGCGTTGTGGACAACCGATCCGCGAACTGCGCATAGCTCTCTCCTTTCACTCTCCGATTGGTGCGGAATTTTTGCCGATAGCATTCTCCTGTCAGTTCGAATCCAGTTAGGAGTGCCTCTTTTACTTTGTGATAGTCAGTCACTCTGTCAGTCGGTAGCTTACTGTAGATGTCATAAGCCTTTCCTCTAAGCCCTTGACTAAGCTTAAAAGACCAATGAGTGGGATCTAGTTTGTACTCTGTTGCTAGACGCTCAAACCTAGTCAGATAGAGATCTAGACCTTCTTCTCTCTCATTGAATGTTCCCAGTGGAAATGACATTCCTTGTACAGGGTTGGGTGCTACCTCTAGCTGATCTGAGTGGGGAGGGGTTGAGGAAGAACTTGAAGCTCCTGATCCCAATCTTCTTAGCTCTAACTCATGCTGTCTGTCTTTTTCCTTTTCTGCCCTCTCATACTCCCATTTCCTGACTTCTGCTTCTCTCTCTGCTGCTAATGCTGCCTTCTTCTGTTCTCCTTCTAATTCTAATTTCTTCTGTTCTCTTGCTGCTTCTAACTCTGCTTTCTTTTGCTCTGCTTCTAATGCTAATTTCTTTGCCTCTCTCTCTGCCTCTAATTCTGCTTTTTTCTGTTCTCTCTCTGCGGCTCTCTCTGCCGCTTCGAGTTTCTTCGCCTCTCTCTCTGCTGCTCTCTCTGCCTTAGCCTCCTGTTTCTCTACCTCTGCATTGATATACGCAATTAGGTCTCCCCCTGCTAAGTGTAAAGCTTCCCCTAATTCCTTGAAGCGCAATCTCAAGGCCACTGGGTCCGACATTGTCAAAAGTGTCTATGAACAACCTCTGAATCACGTGGAATACCAAAACACTAGCAATATCGCAAGTCAATAACAACAATGCAAAGACAATCAAATTCGTAATCAATAATAGAATAAAACAAGAGTCAAATGGCATACAACAGTTACTTAAGCAAAACCTGCAAAAGAACAATGCAACATACAGACACAAAATTAATTGAAGCAAAAAAGTTTTTAACTAAAGAATAGTGCACCCAAACTGAGTCAATGTTACCACTATTCTAAGTTATTCTACTACTCCTGTTATCTAATTTTATTGTACTTAGATCCGGTTATACCCAATTCCTATTATACACAGATCCTAGCTAGGCTCGCCAATTAAAGTGTCACGTGGGGTTTATGGGCTCTGCACAATGGAATTATGGACCCTCACGTTTATTCGGTGGGAACTGCTAGTAAGTCACCCTATGAATTACTTTAATAAATTTATTTGTTTAGCTCGTTCTGTGTTAAGGTTGGGGTACAGAAATAGATAGAAAAACGGTAAAAGAATACTGTCACACTAGCTTTCACACGGCTATGAATCATATGTAGTCCAGCCACTTGATAACAGTTAAAATCACACATTTATTTCTTCTACTCTATACAAGATTCTCTAAGTACTAATCTAACTTAAAAAGTCTCAGTCACTGCTAATAGTTCGATCGCTGATAGTCTAGTATAGGCAGCTGTTTTTTCTTCCTCGGGCACTTTGCTATAATATTTCATGTAGATTTGGACTACTGTGGTCCGTTTTACAGTTTCTGAAGAGTTGGACTACTGTGGTCCTGTTATGATCAGTTTAAGTGCACCTTCGTGTTATGCACTTAACTCATGAGTGGGGGTTCGAAGTCCTTCTGTGAGGTAGCTTCTGGTCCACCTGTGTCGTTGTGTAGTTGGGTTCCCTTGCCACGCTGTGGGGTCTGACAGGGAGTTTTCCGGGTAGCTCTTTCCGTCTTGTGCGGTAGAGGATACTCCGCCAACTAGTCGTTTCTGTGGAGTGGGACGCACAGGATAGCTCGGGATAGCTCGGGATAGCTCGCCTGCTCGTCTGTAATATAAGAGACGAAATTCTGCACAACCCTGAATAATCGGTTTGTGCAGAGCGTCTCACTGAAAGCCAAGTAGCCCTCAGTGATAGCTCCACATCTCTATACATAAGCGACGAACATTCTGCTACTTCCGGGGTCCGCTGTAATCTCACTCTAAATTCCTATACATACATAAATATCAATCGTGGCTAACTATACACATACAGAATTAATAATAATATAAACATTCAGTGGTACAGCCACTGGTCTGCAAACATACATATAAGTTAAACAACAGTGGTTCCGTATGGTATGCAACATGGCGGCGCAACCGGTCGTGTTTCGGCTCGTGGTCGGCTCTTCCACGTGGTACGGCAAATTCGGATTAACAATTCACATTTATGCATAGCAAATTCTTCCAACATAATTTCAACAATAATATAAATATATCACGATGAAACAGAAGGGTGTCCATTTACTTGTTTGACAAGTTCAGGCCCGTGATGACTTGAGAGAATTCTAAGATTTCAAAGTCCTGCTTCCTGGTCTATGAGTGTAGAGATTTCTCTAGCTGTGGAGATGTTGACTACCTCGTCTCACACACGACTGATTCAAACTGTGTTAGGCTCTGACACAGTCAATACTGCTCTACCCACTGAGCCTGCTCTGATTGGTTAAAACGGTCCGATTCAAAGCTCAAGTGCTGACTCACTGCGATGTGGGTGGCTCGCTCGCTGTGTGGTCTGCTGTGTAATTTACTAACTCTCTACTGTTACAAATACTACACATGGCTAAATAGTCAATGGGCAGGGTAAATTGCTCGGTTCATGACAAGTCAAATAAATAAATAAAATCTAATTATTATTATTATTATTACCTCTAAATAAAGTCATCTATAAATGAGTGAAAAGTTTATTTTTTTTTACTTTTCAAAAATAAACGTGTCTAATCCAATTGTTGCTTAATTTGATAAATAAATTTAATTCCTAGAAACCTATTTTTACGACAGATAATCTTTTTATCTGAAACAAGATTGTTGAATTATAACTGTTTCATTAATTTATATTGCACAGTGCAAGTAGATCAAGGTCATCTACTTATCTCCTATTGTGTTAGTGGTATCAACAATAAATAGATCAGTTTTATCTCTTAGTGCGCTGCAGCAGGGATCGAAGTTTTTGTTTTGCCTGTGTCCACTTGGCAATACAGATTTGTGTATCCTTGTTGTTCTCTTGTATCCTTGTTGTTTCCGTGTATCTTTGTTGTTCCCTTGTATCCTTGTTGTTCCCTTGTATCCTTGTCAATAACTAGCATAGCTTCAAATATTTTGTATCAGACAATGGGTCCCGACAGGAAGTCCTCTCCAGGATCGCACAAACAACTGCTGCTCTGACAAGGTTGAAGCCCATTTGGAAAGACAGTACCATCAGTCTACATTCCAAAGTAAGACTGCTGCGCTCCCTTGCCATCTCCATCTTCCTATATGCTTGCGAAGCATGGACCCTCACAGCAGATCTACAACGAAGAATACAAAGCATGAAGATGAGGTGCTACAGAAGACTTCTGGGCATTTCCTATACCCAACACATCACCAACGACGAAGTCCGACAGATCATCACACAAGCCATTGGACAACACGATGACCTGCTCACAGTGGTGAAAAAACGGAAACTCCGAATGTATGGCCGCGTCACTAGATCATCAGGCCTTGCAAAGACCATTCTGCAAGGCACAGTGCAATGAGGTAGAAGAAGAGGGAGACCGAAAAATAGGTGAGAGGACAACATTCGAGAATGGACTGGTTTGACACTGAGCGAAGCCATCAGGGCTGCTGAGGACAGAGAAAGATGGAGCATGCTGGTTAAACGATCATCTGTGGTGCCCCTACGACCTCCGAGTTACGGGACAGGATAGGATAGGATATGATGTTTCTGTTTTTTAAAGGGGCAGGTGTAGCAGCGAGAGTAATCACACGACATTTTAATTTAGAATAATCGCCATGGTGTGGGTCCCTGTCCTTGAGCTGTATTGTTCATTACCTCAATACGTGACGTCTTAGATGGTTGGCTGACAATAAAATCAGAGCATAATCAACACTCGACGTGTCCCCTAATCTTGGTAAGACTGAGAAACTACTTTCTGAAAGACTGATTTCTGCAGAGATAACTTCCTTTACAAATTATACAGATAGGGTATCAAGGATGTTGTTTATTAATTTATTTATTTCTGTATTTTTTTGTGACCATGAGTTTTACTTTGGAAATTGCATTATTCTCACATCTGTGATGTAATTATTGTGATTGTTATGCCTGTGATACTATGCTGTATTTTGTCTTCTTCAGTTGGGTGATATTAATTTAGCATCAGGCGTGTGTGTGATGGGGATGTGTGCTTGATATACCTGTGTATTTATGACATCAGTTTTATACTGTAAGGTACATGTTTACATGTAGTTTTCTCTTACACTGTGTAATGTCAGTTTTCTGATGTCAATTTAAATGTGTGTAGCGAGTGCGATGTTGATGAGCGTGCGTGGGCGACAGTATTTATGTTTGCATAACACAGAGATAGATGGGGTAGGCTTACTCTGGTTAAACGATCATCGGTGGTGCCCCAACGACCTTCGAGTTACGGGATAAGATAAGATAGGAATGCATTTTTACAATGTATACCTTACGTAACTCAAGCTTAACTGTCTTTACCTTATTTGAGCAAGGTTTAATTTGTAAGAGGTAATACAAATTTGTGGAACTGAATTGATTGAATTAAGTCAGAGGTGTTCCAGTAACTTTCCAGTCGTTGAAGAGAAAGCTTTGAGATCTCCCTTTCCTGTAGGCCATTGTCACGTATGTAGGCGATGTTTACATCTTTTCTGTAGACCATTGTCACGTATGTAGGCGATGTTTACATCTTTTCTGTAGACCATTGTCACGTATGTAGGCGATGTTTACATCTTTTCTGTAGACCATTGTCACGTATGTAGGCGATGTTTACATCTTTTCTGTAGACCATTGTCACGTATGTAGGCGATGTTTACATCTTTTCTGTAGACCATTGTCACGTATGTAGGCGATGTTTACATCTTTTCCCTCCCCGCTGTATTTTTCCCAGTTCAGTAATGTTGTTTCATTGTCTTTTTTTTCATCGAAATAATACGATAACAAGTTTTTGTGGAAACCCACTACAAAACAAAACAAATTAAAAAAAATTATTAAAGCACCATTAGTACTAAACTAATTATACGGATGCATTTAAGGCTGCTGGGCCATAGAACCTCACGCCACACGCCACATGCTACACGCCACACGCCACACGCTTCACGCGTGAAGAGAAAACTGAACAGACATGGTTTCTCTTGGCGTGGGCCATACAACTTCACACACGCTACACGCGTGAAGAGAAAAGTGAGCATGCCCACTTTTTTCGATGCGTGAAGTTCACGTTCTAGCTTACCAAAGTGGTCAGTAGACCATTTTCATTAGTACAGTTCACCTTGGGACACCAGAAAGTAGTCTCAACTGTAAAATGGATGACTATAGAGTAAACTTAATCGAGTTGGTCCGGGCAAGGCCCCTTCTTTGGGATCCACGTGTATCTGATTACAAACATAAAGACCAGAAAGCACAAGTTTGGGACGATTTGAAAACGCTTTTGAATACACCCAAAGGTAACTTTTATAGGATTTATTTATGTATGTACTGTAATTCATAGCACAGTCAATCAAAAGATGGCAGTCTTATCTCAGGGCTTGTACGTATAGCGTGTAGCATGAAGTTCTATGGCCCAGGGATGGTGTGCATGAAGCTTACATAAAAGTCGTACACAAATTGTGCCCATATCTCCAAAATCGGCCATAGCTATGGGTGATCTTAAACCAGCTAGAAACTTCGTGTGCATGAGCGCCCGTAGCGCAGGTCATATAGCTATGAGCGATTCATAAGTATGACGTACAGAGATATTTTTAGCAAGTCTCGAGGATTCCCCACAGCAGTTGGTCTTAGCCAATCAGAAATCGTGAACGTCGTTAGACCGTGGCTGTAAATCTTCAATATTTACTTCCGTTTGAAGAAAGCTGAAAGATGGATGAAACAAAACGGCCGAGAGAAGAAAACTTAAACATTGCAATTAAAAAAAAAGCGAGGAGAGAACTGGATCGATGCAGAAATTCGATGCCTAGTACAGCTTGTCGCAAACAATTATGAGCAGTTGTTTGGCTCTTTAACGCCTGATTTGTCTCATAAAAAAAAGAAACAGTTATGTTTGGAGATCACCTCCCATGTGAATTCTCGTGGAGGGATGAGCAGACCCTGCGACAATGTCGTTTAGTGTTTTGCCTCCAAGCATGGTCATGGTCATCCATCCAAGTACTAACCGCACTGGATGTTGCTTAACTTGAAATAGTTGTGGCGTGTGCCCAAACCACTTCATCACTGGGCCACCCAACATGTACAAGAGGCTCATTACCATTCTTAATCAAGGGTAATGGTTATCTAACCTTGATGTCCTATAATATCCTGTTGTGCATGGATCGTGGCGTATTTATGAACGAAATCAACCTTGACATTTATAGATGAATGAATGGGTGGCTGACTGACCTGCCGACTTCTTTTTTTTTGTGCTTCTAGAATTTGAAATTAGTTGTTATTGATTTGATTAGACCATTCGGTCTGCTACAGCTGTTTACAATAAGATCCAGTCATACAACGCAGGTCAGAGTATGGAACAAACTGGAAAATCTCTGAAGGGAAAAATCTAGATGCAGAGCTTCTTTAGCCGCTTTATCCACTGCAATTTTGCCGCGGATGCCCATGTGACTAGGTACCCACATAAAAACTATCTTTTTTACCCTCAAAAAAATGTTGTGTGTGAAAGTCATATGGATCCCTGCCAGAAAGGGGTTCGATATTTTTCTCGTTGTAAGAGTCTGAAGTGTTGACAGTGAATCAGACATGATTTAAAAAATTAGGATCTTTTGGATTGATAAACCTGTTTCTGAGCTAAATAAATTGCCTTGTTTAAACTGAAAAACATCAGGTATATGCTGTTGCAAAGGCTGGTCGATGTGTCTCCCAGAGACCGACGAAGCAGCAATTGAGTCTCTTTTCCTCGTCCAGTCCGTAAAAAGTTTTTCATATCATTTATACAATGAACATTGTTCTAGATAAAGTTGCTTATAAACAGTTTCGGAAGTTTCGGTCTTTTTGGTTGTAGTGATAGTGGGGTCGATGAGGTTCCAGGTGGGAGCACAGTTAGCAATAGGTCATCATTAACAGAGTCAATATCTATGCCTGCAGTGCCAAGGTGAGGACGTATTCTGATACCAAAAGGAGGAACTTCTGTCGGTTTGTTGGAGTATTTAAGCGTAATTAACGGGTTTAGAACACAATCATAAGCGGGATTTTTAGGGTTTACTTTAAGTTTGAGAAAATAGTTCATGGCGGAACCATATACGATACTACCATCATCCAATTTAAAGCGTACCAGAGAAGGACAGAGGAGAAGCAACATTTCGATGCGGATATCTAGGTGTGAATAATTAGGTAAAGAATGCACTGACAACATTTCGATGTGGTGTGTCAAGTATTGCTGTTCATGCATATACGTTTAAGAGTGTGACCTGTCACAATGCATTATGTCGTTTATCCGATCTTGCTTGTGAGGATGAAGTTCATTTTGTTCTTTGTTGTCCATGCTTGAGTTACTTAAGAAGTGATGTAATCTTACCTCAATATTATAAGTATCTTTCTGCCTTTCAGTTAAGATTGCTTCTGTCTACACAAAGTATGACAGGGTTAAGAAGTCTCGCTCTTTATCTGTGGTGTGCATTTAAGCGTTTGAGAGAAGTATATGAATAAGATTTGATATCTTGTTTGTTATACCGATAGTGGTTATTTCTATAATATGCCCACTCCTTCATTTGAGCCTATGACCTTATTGATTACAAATCTTGAAATATTGAAATATTTTCTTCTTCTTCTTCTTCTTCTTCTTCTTCTTCTTCTTCTTCTTCTTCTATCTCTCTTTCTTTCTTTCTTTCTTTCTTTCTTTTCCTTTCCTTTTTTTTTCATACCTTCGTTATCTTTGTTTCTTTCTTTTGTATTCCATGTATTCATTAGATGGCCTTAGAAAATGACGATCTTATCGTCAAAAATGATTTATTTATTTAATCGTTCTTATATAGCGCTTTTCCAGTTCAAGAGCTGCTCAAGGCGCTGGCCGATACAGGATCTAACTCAAGCCGCCCGAGACGCCCACCCGCATGGTCTGACGCACGGACGACTGAGCACAATCCTGGGCAGCCAGGGATGGGGGAGAAGGACCTAGGTGCATGCTGGATGTTTTCTTGTCACCGGCACTCACCCGTCTAGGACATGAGCGTCAGGATCTTTAAAGTCCGTTATGATGGAAGGTATGCGACACAGACTAGACCTCGGTTTATACTCTCATCCGAAGGAGTAGGAAAACAGGAGTAAAGTGTCTTTCCCAGGGACACAACACAATGGCCCGGCCAGGGCTCGAACCCGGGACCTTCCGATCCGCAAGCCGAAGCACTACCATTAGACCACAGTGCCTCCTTATCCAGTCATACAACGCAGGTCAGAGTATGGAACAAACTGGAAAATCTCTGAAGGGAAAAATCTAGATGCAGAGCTTCTTTAGCTGCTTTATCCACTGCAATTTTGCCGCGGATGCCCATGTGACTAGGTACCCACATAAAAACTATCTTTTTTACCCTAAAAAAAAAGTTGTGTGTGAAAGTCATATTGCTCCCTGCCAGAAAAGGGTTCGATATTTTTCTCGTTGTAAGAGTCTGAAGTGTCTGAATCAGACATGATTTAAAAAATTAGGATCTTTTGGATTGATAAACCTGTTTCTGAGCTAAATAAATTGCCTTGTTTAAACTGAAAAACATCAGGTATACGCTGTTGCAAAGGCTGGTCGAGGTGTCTCCCAGAGACCGACGAAGCAGCAACTGAGTCTCCTTTCCTCGTCCAGTCCGTAAAAAGTTTTTCATATCATTTATACAATGAACATTGTTCTAGATAAAGTTGCTTATAAACAGTTTCGGAAGTTTCGGTCTTTTTGGTTGTAGTGATAGTGGGGTCGATGAGGTTCCAGGTGGGAGCACAGTTAGCAATAGGTCATCATTAACAGAGTCAATACCTATGCCTGCAGTACCAAGGTGAGGACGTATTCTGATACCAAAAGGAGGAACTTCTGTCGGTTTGTTGGGGTATTTAAGCGTAATTAACGGATTTAGAACACAATCATAAGCGGGATTTTTAGGGTTTACTTTAAGTTTGAGAAAATAGTTCATGGCAGAACCATATACGATACTACCATCATCCAATTTAGAGCGTACCAGAGAAGGACAGAGGAGAAACAACATTTCGATGCGGATATCTAGGTGTGAATAATTAGGTAAAGAATGCACTGACAACATTTCGATGTGGTGTGTCAAGTATTGCTGTTCATGCATATACGTTTAAGAGTGTGACCTGAGGCTGTCACAATGCATTATGTCGTTTATCCGATCTTGCTTGTGAGGATGAAGTTCATTTTGTTCTTTGTTGTCCATGCTTGAGTTACTTAAGAAGTGATGTAATCTTACCTCAATATTATAAGTATCTTTCTGCCTTTCAATTAAGATTGCTTCTGTCTACACAAAGTATGACAGGGTTAAGAAGTCTAGCTCTTTATCTGTGGTGTGCATTTAAGCGTTTGAGAGAAGTATATGAATAAGATTTGATATCTTGTCTGTTATACCGATAGTGGTTAGTTCTGTAATATGCCCACTCCTTCATTTGAGCCTATGACCTTATTGATTACAAATCTTGAAATATTGAAATCTTTTCTTCTTCTTGTTCTTCTTCTTCTTCTTGTTCTTCTTCTTCTTCTTGTTCTTCTTCTTCTTGTTGTTGTTCTTCTTCTTCTTGTTGTTGTTGTTGTTGTTGTTGTTGTTGTTGTTCTTCTTCTTCTTCTTCTTCTTCTTCTTCTTCTTCTTCTTCTTCTTCTTCTTCTTCTTCTTCTTCTTCTTCTTCTTCTTCTTCTTCTTCTATCTCTCTCTCTCTCTTTCTTTCTTTCTTTCTTTATTTTTTCTTTCTTTCTTTATTTTCCTTTCCTTTTTTTCATACCTTCGTTATCTTTGTTTCTTTCTTTTGTATTCCATGTATTCATTAGATGGCCTTAGAAAATGACGATCTTATCGTCAAAAATGATTCATTTAAATTTCGTGTCCGCTCTATCAACGAATAAGCCGAAAAAAAGTAACCCCCTTCTCCCCCTTGACTTTGTATAGACCGATTGATTCACTCATTTATTGTGTCACTCATTCTCCTCCACCTTTTTAATATACATGTGAACGGGGAATAATTTGTTGGTTAGATTGTTCGATTGCCGAAGCATTGTCTAAGAGAAAAACCATTGGGAAAACAAGTTGCCATTTGTCACCTTATCAAACCACAATCGTATCATCAAAACTTTAGACTTACATTTCGAAGATAATATCACTAAAATGTACACTAGGTTATCCGCAGTTTTGAAATAATGCATGCATACCTACCCAGGTCAATATATTGACCCAGACCGCCTCGTGCCAGAATCGGTATCGGCCTTGAAGAGCTCTTTGGCTGGTGAAGGAGGAATCAATCTCTTATCATGCGTCACACCTCTGATAAACTGATAAGGGACAGGCTTCGCCAGTTCTGATTTGAGGGCTGCCGGTTTAGGAGGAATGAATGCATACTTCTTAAGAACTCGCATTTGCCTAGCAAAAGGATCAAGCCAAACAAGGGTGCACATTGATAAGGGCTGGTAAGAGGTTGACGAACTGTATTGCTGCAGATTTTACACAGGACAATGAGCTTGGAAAACCACGGTAGCCAGGAACCAGGTAGGGGACACAGGCGCCCATATCGTAATGTGAGCGGGTTTTTTTTTTCTATTACTATACTAGTAGTATAGAATCCGCTGACATTCCGCTACGAGCGGCTGTGGTGTGAGTGTACAGTTCTCGCCCCACGGCCATAGGCGCTTGTGTATTTTTAACAAAAATATTGTTGATAATGGGCGTACCTAGAAAGCAAATTATTATGCCAAGCACCTATATTTCAGACACAATATTTGCCATTTCCGCTTTGATAGTTTGAAAAGTAATTTCAGATTGATATTCTGCTCTTCTTCCTCCATCTCTTCTTCTCCTTCTTCTTCTCCTTCTTCTTCTTCTTCTTCTTTTTTTTCTTCTTCTTCTTCTTCTTCTTCTTCTTCTTCTTCTTCTTCTTCTTCTTCTTCTTCTTCTTCTTCTTCTTCTTCTACCCCCGTTGGGGTGCCGGGGGTTTCAGTATAAATAGTATCCCCACTTTCTGGAAATTTAGTGCTTTAAATTCCCACTGTCGCTGTCTTCATCATTTACTCTTCCCCATTCCTGCTCTGTCCTATCACTCTGCTATACTATCTTCTTCTTCGCTAGATCAATGACCTACCTTTTTTCTTGAAAACTCTTCCTGGACAAGACTCCTTGTTTGTGTATGAGGTCTGTTGGATCAGCTTGGGAGTGTTGGACGCTTTCTGCCGGGTGGTCACTAGGGCTTCCTATGATGTTATTATTTAGCAATATAGGCATTTTATATGTATATGTTTTGTTGATAATTTATAATGATGTTTGTATTCTATTTTGTTTTTGTAACCGGGGGTTCGAGTAGTTGGGGTAAAGCTTCAGCCGTCCCCTGCGTGGGATGTCTTTATTGTAAAGTGACTGGCCGGTGGAGGGCATTCAATTTTCCCACTAGGGTTGTTTCAGCAGATCTTTTATGCGGATCGGGGGTTGTCCGGTCCTGATTTGACTCGGAAGAGTCCGCTGGACCTAAATCAACAATCAATCAATCTTCTTCTTTTTCTTGTGTATTTTACAGCAACACTCTCAAGGCCTTCCTTCTTGCTTATTGATGTTCATGGTTCTGGGTACAAGTGATGATGATGAGCAGGAGGAGGACAACGACGATGACAATGGTGATGATGATGATAACTACGACGACGACGACGACGACGACGACGATGATGATGATGATGATGATGATGATGATGATCAAAATGATGATGACGACGATGATGTCGGTGATAGTAATGAAGTTCAACCATGTCTTCCTTTGTTGTATTCAACTCAACAAGTAATGAATTCAAAATCGAATCAGTCAAACAAATATTTCAAAGGACGTCAACGAGGTCCGGATTTTAATTCAAAACCTGACAACCCAAAAATAAGCACTCATGACAACAGAGGTATTTCAAAACATAATACTTTGGAATTGAAGGTCGCGTAATACTTTTAAAGTTGAAAAACAGACAAACGTTGTTCATAACATTCAAAACGTATGTTAGCATTCAAGTGTTTTAAAAACCCACATGTGTTTGTGTGTGTGTGTGTTCATGTGTTTGTGTGTGTGTTCATGTTGTATGTGTGTGTGTGCGTGAGAGTGTGTGTGTGTGTGTGTTCATGTTGTATGTGTGTGTGTGCGTGAGAGTGTGTGTGTGTGTGTGTGTAAAATTATTGAAACGCCGTTATTTTAACAAACACTTGAAAATCTACATACGTTGTTTTGACTGCCCCATTATTTTGACGTCAAAACAATATTCTGTTAGGGTTAGGACTGTGTTAAGCTGTGTTTATGTTAAAAAAAAAAGCACAAATGTCAAAAAATGTCAAACCAATGTTTGTGACCTTTCATGAAAGTAAGAACAACGTCGTTTTTACATGCTTGTGTGCGTTTATGTGTGTTTGTGTGTGTGTGTGTGTGCTGTTTTTTGCAGTTTTTAGAGAGAGAGAGAGGGTTGGAAAAAAACAAAGAGGAGAGAGAGAGAGAAGGAATGAGAAAAATAGAGAGGGGGGGAGGGTAAGGTGGGAAAGAGAGAGAGAGAGTAGTGGAGAGAGAAGCAGATAGAAGAGGAAGCGTGTGTGAGACAGACAGACAGACAGACAGAGACAGAAACGAAAGACAACAACCTGCCAATGTAATATTTACTATTCCCAACGAATACAAAGAAATGAAAAGTGCGAACGTGAATCATTGTAAGCAATGTTGATCCATATTCCAATCCACAGCGAGTAATGTTAAAATTAATAATATAATCCTACCTGTATTCTGACTGACTATACCTGCTTTTCCACCTTTTCGCACGACGCAATTTCGATTTAAATAGAATTAAAAACCTTCATGTACCCTACTCAGACCTAGATATGCAAGATCCGCAAGTTGATATCCGCGCAGCGGGTGTTTCCCACACTAAAGATTGCAGAGTCAGAGAGAGGCTCAGTCGTACAGAACTCGCCTGGTGCATGTACTGTCCATGTAGGCGGACCTGAGTTTGCATAGTTTATTGGCAACAGAAGACGTGTCGCACAGCAATGACGATTTCAATATTTAATGAATGTTATAATGATGTAAATATTAATGTTTCATTTCTATGATTTTTTTTTAAAAAATGCTTGGTTAGCGTTTTACACGTACTTGATAAAAGGTTTTTAATAACACTGAGAATTTGTATTTTCACCTTCAGATTTATGAGTTATTTATTGGATGGTTCAGTTGTCCTGGACAGTTGGCAGTGCGCTTGACGATGCAAATTTAGTGTCATTGAATCCTATCCTATCCTATCCTAGACCAATCCCGTGACTCAAAGGTCGTTGGGGCACCACAGATGATCGTTTAAGCAGCGTACTCCATCTTTCTCTGTTCTCAGCAACCCTCATGGCTTTGCTCAGTGTGAAGCCAGTACATTCTCCAATATTGTCCTCCCACCTCTTTTTCTGTTTCCCTCTTCTTCTGCCGCCTTGCACCGTGCCTTGCAGGGCGGTCTGTGCAAGGCCTGATGCTCTGGTGACGTGGCCATACCATCAGAGTTTCAGTTTCTTCACCACTGTGAGCATGTCATCTTGTTGTCCAATGGCTTGTGTGATGGTCTCTCGGACTTCGTTGTTGGTGATGTGCTGGGTATAGGAAATGCCCAGAAGTCTTCTGTAGCACCTCATCTCCATGCTTTGCATTCATCGATGTAGATCTGCTGTGAGGGTCCATTTTTCGCAAGTGTATAGGAAGATGGAGATTACAAGGGAGCGCAGCAGCCTTACCTTGGAACGTAGACTGATGGTCCTGTCTTTCCAAATGGGCTTCAATCTTGTCAGGGCCGCAGTTGTTTGTGAGATCCTGGAGAGAATTTTCTGTAGGGACCCTTTGTCTGATACAATGGCTCCTAAATATTTGAAGCTATGCACTGTGTTGAGGCTTGTGTTATGATCTTGATTTCTGCAGTGCCTTGATCATCTCTTTGAGCGAGTAAGAGCCCTATACAACAAATAATTGCCATTTTCTTGTACAGTACAGTTGTATCTTAGTGTTAAAACCTGCCACTGGCTTCAAGGTGCGCTAGCGAAGTTTCTCTGACTAATGTCTAATGTTAATGACTCATGTTAGCGAGCGTTATGGCCAAGTGGGCTAAGGCGGGACTAACTTTCCTTGTCTATTTATAAGCCAGAAACCAGTGGCGCCTGACAGGTGTAGGTTCGAGCCAGCATCTGGGCGTTATGTTTCTCCGAATATTATTTACTTTCGACTCGGGCAACGTCTCGGGGGTTTTCTCCGGGTACTCCGGTTTGCTCCCCCAAGCAAAAATTTCAAAAATTCACAAATAATGTTAGGTAGGTTGGGTTTGGGCGCGCCACTGGCTGCGACTACGCCTTCCCCGAGGGAGGCGGCCCAGGAATTCCCGATAGAAAGGGATAATAAACTGCAGCAAAAAAAAAGTTTCGGCAGTTTGTTTTGTGTTGTCCACAGTAGTTCCCTCGCAGCAAGTGCGACCAAGTGACGCAGGCATGCATGATACGTAATGTGCAAGCACTCAGTTGTGTTAGATCTCAGGCTATGATACAGTAGCTTACCGGAGATACAAAGGACCAACCATACAAACAGAGAAGTTCGAGCACTCCTACGCTGAGCTGATGTTCCATGACTTAAATAACCTGCACTCACCTTGGCACCTAAAACACCAATATTGAGAGCTCTTGGCTTTTTGACAGCGCGCACCTTGGACCTTTACATGGTAATATTCAATACCAAGCCCTCCTTTCATAACCTTTTATGGCTTTCTGATAGAGCTCTAGCACTGAACGCAGTAGTCTAGAGGCACATGGCGTCACTGAGACTCTGCGAGTGGACTGCCTCCCTAGCGGTGTACCTTTGCTAGTCTCAGAGACGCAGTCGTGGGTAGCCTGCGCAGACGTGTGCAGAAAGTACTGCTCCGTTCGTCAAGTGCCGGTAGGTCTACACACAGCGTATCTGAACCTGACAAGGCCTACTCCCTACATATTAGGGATACTGAATAAGGTGTACGCTTCATCAACAGTCAACGAAGCAGTGGGATTGCACCTACCGGCGACCTCGTTCTTGCATCTCATTCGCCCTACACTTCGCTTACATCAACCGCATGTTTGATAGGGGAATACAGAATACAGAATTCTTGATTATCCCCATAAACATTACTAAGAGATTTATGTGCAGCCATTTCTGTGAAATCGTGCACTTGGTCTCTATATTTTGCAGAGAAATTTCAGTTTCATTTTGGGTAATAGTTGTAAGGGGTTATCCAGGATACAACCTGGTGACGATAAGAGGGATGCGTGATGATGGTGGGGGTAGTGGTGGTTGGGGCGGGGAGGAGTGGAGGAAGGGGACTAAAACCACAGGCGCTTGTATCTTTACAAGAAGGAGACGCGTCACAAGCATAGGCGCTCGCCTGTCCAGATGCAAGCGTCTGTGACTAAAACTCACCCTCTTAAAGCTTCAGACCTTTTCAAAAGAAGGAAGATATGGAATTACTTGAATTACTTTCGGCTATGGCCCGTGCATTTCTATTCATAGCATGTTCGGTGCGACGGAAACAGAAAATAGACTACTGCTGACTTTCTTATCGGCATTAATAATTTTCCAGCTTCGAGGCAACCTGCCCGGCAAATTATAAATCGTAATCTATAATCTAGCTGTGCTGAACGCAGTCGCAGACAAGGACACTTGTGTTTTCCATGACGTGAAAATGAAACCCCTCATAGATGTTTGTTTATACTGAGACTGAAGGGTCTGAATGGGAGTGGGAGGTGGGAAAGTGAGGAGGGGGGGGGGGAGTTGACGAGTGCGGGTGCGTGTTGTTTCAGAAGTTCACGGATGGGATAGGGAGGTACGGAAAGAAAGGGATTCCTTCAACTTGGGCGGTCCCGAAGAGAGTTTATTTCGTTATTTTTTTTTTTCATCTGATGTTTCCTTACTCGTACAAATGTTTACCTTAATCTGTTCTTTGTTTCTGTTCTTTGTTTTTGTTGTCTTTTTTTTCTTTGTATTTTTAACATTGTTTTTGTTTTTTGTTTTTGTTTCTGTTGTTTGTTTTTGTTGCTGTTGTTGTTATTGCTGTTGTTGTTGTTGTTGTTGTTCTTCTTCTTCTTCTTCTTCTTCTTCTTCTTCTTTTTCTTCCTCCTCCTCGAGGCCTCCTCCTTCTCCTCCTCGTCCTCTTCTTTTTGAGAACTTCTTCTGCTTCTGCTTCTTGTTGTTGTTATTGCTGTTGTTGTTGTTATTGTTGTTGTTATTGCTGTTGTTGTTGTTGTTGTTGTTGTTGTTCTTCTTCTTCTTCTTCTTCTTCTTCTTCTTCTTCTTCTTCTTCTTCTTCTGCTTCTTCTTCTTCTTCCTCCTCGTCTTCTTCTTTTTGAGAACTTCTTCTTCTTCTGCTGGTTGTTGTTGTTATTGCTGTTGTTGTTGTTGTTGTTCTTCTTCTTCTTCTTCTTCTTCTTCTTCTTCTTCTTCTTCTTCTTCTTCTTCTTCTTCTTCTTTTTGTATTTCCTCTTCCTCGTCCTCCTCCTCTCTCACTTGCCAGTCTTCCTCTTATCAGTCCTCTCTGATGTTAATAAAAGATATAATCAGAAGTGGAAAAAATACATTTGCCAAACTAAGCTGACGAAGCGATTCAAAGAGATTCTTGTGCAGTCCTCGGTTTCTATGCGTTGGCTGGCCTTAGAAAGGAAACCAGTCATTTATAATCATTATGCGGCACCGACGACACCTTGAACCCCTCAAAAAGACTTTTATTATGTGCAAGGGAAACAACCCAGACTTATTATTGCGCAGAAGGGAGATAACCTCTGTTGCGTGCAGCATTTATTTCAATGCACAGGGAAATGATTGAGAAAGATGAAAGGAAAGCGGAAAATGAGTGGGTGATAAAACAGGCACTTAATACGACGATGAAGAAGAAGAGGAAGACTCAGACTGGGGCATTGTTTTCACCATAAGGATTGAGATTTTAGGCGGGAACTTCATCTTAAAATCGTTTCTCATATCATTCACACTCACATTCTGCGATTTTCAGTCAACTATGACAACGACAAGACAAATAACGATAATAACACCACAAAACAAGTTACTCTAAGAACTATTATGCAGATACAAGAAAGATATACGACAATCAATATTTGTGTCGCAATTACACCATACATAACAAACGACCCAATGTATATCAAAGAGTCAGGCATTTATTCTAAGACGCATCAAATGCAGTCCAAATAATCAAATAGCACGTTGCGGAACGGATGACAAGATCAGTGGTTACATCATATTAAGGTAATGCTGCCTTAATGTTCGTTTGAATTAAGAAGAGTGGCACACGATTTAATGTTTAAAAGAAGAGAGTTCCAGATTAGAGGTCCTGAGAATGCAAAACTATTCTTAAACAGGTCAATTCGTGTTCGAGGCAAGATGTATTTGTTGGACCCGTAACATTCTGTGGCAGAAGTTAATCAGGCATGCTACTCTTCCATGAATTCGCGGAAGTCCGCGAAAATGAAAATTTTGAAAATTGTAATTTCCGTGAAGTCCGCAAAAATCCGTGAAGTCCAAAAAATCCGGGTCCGATTGAATTCCAGGATTGCATTCCGTGATCCGAGATCTGCGAACATCGGAAGGCGTAAAAATCGTCTGCTACTTCCCCCATTTTAGCCTCTTCCTGTACATTGGACAAAGCTGCTTGCTGATTGGCCGCCGATTGCCGTTTCCGTCCAATGAAACTACGCGAACCATTTCTTCTTCGGGTTATGCCGCCATTTAGGCATACCGCATGCCATTTAGGCAAAACTTGTGTGAATCGAATATCTGTGAAGGGCCTTTCAAGTTTTGTGAATCTATCCAGTGCTTGTAGATCCCGTGAAAGTCATCAGTCGCGATGTTTCGAAGCGACATAGTGGAACGAAACAAAGCTGGTGACTGGGACAAAGGGCTGAAAAACAAATGGAGGTGGGATTGGCAGAGATCGATGCAAAAAAGGCCCAGCTGAAGCACTACAAGAAACAGGCCAAATCAACTAAATAGCCTCATAGGACTGTTGGCTGATGCTTTGTAAATACTACTACCATGCTTATGATTGATATCGTACATGTGACCAACGAATAAGTTGACAATATGAACTTGAATTGCCTCATAGGACAGTTGGCTAATGTTTTGTAAATTTGTTAAAACTACTACCATGCTCATGATTGATATCATACGTGTGACCAAGGAATAAGTTGACAGTATGAACTTTAATTGTCTACTTGAAAGACTTGAAGAAATAAACCAAGTTCATTAAATTGCCGTTTCTGCATTCTCAGGTATGATTTTCTTCTTAGTAAACTATTTTTTTTTATCCTGAAAAAAGTACTCAGAATGCGCCAGATTGCACAGATTTTAACGATTTTTTCAAAAATTTTCCGTGGGGGAAATGCCCCCGGATTCCCCCCCCCCTTCCCCCTCAGCAGACTCGCCGGCTACGCCGGCTCACTTATCTGGCTGCGCCGCATTTTTAGTGAAAACTCTTTTTTGGGAGTAGCATGCCTGTTAATAGACAGCTTAGATAAGGCGTTGCAAGGCCGTGTTGCACTTTAAACAAGAGGGTCACAATGTTGAATGAAAACTGATGGTATAAGGGCATTAGATTTGCTGCTTTCAGTTTTTCCTACGATGAAAGGCTGGAATCATCAATAATAATCTTCTTTGCTCTACAGTGCAATAACCTTTTTTTTTTTCCTGATGACGCATGACTGAGATGTCAACATGAAAGGCATTGGTAAGAAGAAGAAGTGGAGTGAAAGGATGTGACTGAAATAAAATGAGGAGAACAGGAGAGCAAGAAAGAAAACTTATAATATAGAATGAAGGAAAGAAAGAAAAGATGGAGTATGCTGGTTAAACGATCATCGGTGGTGCCCCTACGACCTCCGGGTTACGGGACAGGGTAGGATAGGATAGGACAGGATAGGATAGGACAGGATAGGACAGGATAGGATAGGATAGGACAGGACAGGATAGGACAGGATAGGACAGGATAGGATAGGATAGGACAGGATAGGATAGGACAGGATAGGATAGGATAGGAAGGAAAGAAAGGGAAGGAGAAGAAAACAAATAAAAACAACGAAAACATCCTCCTCCTCCTCATTCTCCTCCAATTCCTCCTCCTCCTCATCTTCATCAACATCATCATCATCATCATCATCATCATTATCATCATCATCATCAACAACAACAACAACAACAACAACAACAACAACACCAAGAAGAACACAGAAGGTAAGAGAGAAAAAATGAAAAAGAGGGTCAGGATGAAAAAAAAACGGCATCTGCACATCGGCAGACTTGAAAACCAGACTAAAGTTTGTTACAAACTATTTTACAGTCAAACAAAAGCTCAAATGGCTGAGTCGAGACAATGACAGAACATTATTTTATTAAGTGCAAGGGAGGTAAATGGGTAGTAGCGGATTATGGAGTAATCTCCCTTGATGGTTATACATCCTTCTTCAACTTTGGAACTAACAGTGAGGCCTTGTGCTTGACCTTGTGTGTGTGGGAAGGGTTAGGGTGCGGGTCAAGATGGGGGAGGAAGAGAGGGGATGGATGACAATGGGAAGAGAGTGGAGGTAGGTTAGTGTGTTAGTATGTTTATCTTCTTCTTCTTCTTCTTCTTCTTCTTCTTCTTCTTCTTCTTCTTCTTCTTCTTCTGCTTTCAGTATGTCCTTTTAACCCTTTCAACCTCTTGACAAGTTCCTTTATAACAAAGATTGGTGTTTACTTATAGCCAATATCGATTTTCTCTTTGTAGCGCAGTCACATTAATTCTTTAGATTTATCGATTGACAATCCCATTCATCAAAGGCGCCAGATTGGAGATGTCGGAAGCACGAACAGAGAATGATAGACTGCCGAGTCGCAAGCATAGACTGCTCGTGGTGTTTATGAACATGCTTACATCAGTCTTGGGGTGGCGGATAGCGCAGTGGTTGGAGCACTCGCTACTGTGTCGCAAGTTAAGCATCGTCCAGTGCGGTTAGCACTTGGATGGGTGACCGCAAAACGTGAAGCGACATAATAACAACGCCCCCCAGTTGACTCAACTGTGACTGAGTACCTACTCTCTTAAGGGTGGAGAAGGTAAAGCAGCGAGGGAGAGAGATGGGCATCACCCTCATTACGCTGGCCCAAGATAAGTGTGATCTTCAACATGACGCTCCCATACGGCCACAAGGCTATGGGACTACCTTTACCTTTTACCTTTTTTACATCAGTCTCTGACCTTATAGGCGGCTCAAGCCCTGCATAAACTATCAAGTGTGCAGCACCATCTTGTCGTTGGTCACACTGCTTAGCAGAGACCGTCGAGGCTTACCGTGGTGGAGAGGCGACGACAGTAAGCCTCGGCTATCTCTGCTACGCAATGTGGTTATTGGTGTAACAACTGCTACTGCTTGAAGTAGGCCTATGGAGGTATTGATCGAGTTGTGTATCCAATACAGTAGTGTACATGAGGAGGGGGGAGGGGGTGGGGGCTAAGCAGCAACACGCGTAGAGAGTGCGTAGATCCCGCCAACGACTCAAACGAGACAGGTGAGTGGGGGAGGTTAGTGTGTTGAGAGAGAAGGGGGTGATACGAGGAGGAGGGGAGTGAGAGAACGAGAAAGAGAGAGAGGGTGATGATGTAGGTACGATTGGGGCAATGTTAACTATTTTACCCACCATGAAGTCTTAAGGTACCTGTCTTATTGGTTCGTTCATTTTTACTGTCTCGCTCGGTCGAAATGTAGGGTTTGACGTTTTGTTAGTGTATTTTATTGAATTTACTCTGTTCTGTATTTTAGTGTATTAAGCTATGAATGTGTGTGTTACATTTTTTTACAACATTTAGAACTGTTACACATACGCACACACACACACACACATACACACATGTTACGTTGAAACGCGAATGGTGCGTATGAAATGCGCACGATGTTATGTGTGAAGCGCGTGCAATGGTAGGCTTGTGTGTGACGCGCGCGATAGATCTGTTCGTTTTATTTTGCAACGCATGCAGTAATAGAGTGTATTTATCTTTGATTTGATTT
>CM072525.1:5486100-5496100 GCA_036898135.1 Oncomelania hupensis | reverse complement strand
TGAAGAAAGAAAGAAAGAAAGAAAGAAAGAAAGAAAGAAAGAAAGAAAGAAAGAAAGAAAGTATGGAAAGAAAAAAATGAACGAACGAAATACAAAATGAAAGAAGTGAAAGAAAGATAAAGAAAAGGATATAGAGATACAAACTTCAAAGAATACTAAACAAGCAAAGAAACAGAAAACGAAAATTAAACTTCGCAGTTAAGGCAACAGCAAGCTAATACACTAGCTTCAGCCAGAAAAATTAATGACTTTGAATCACTTACACCCACCCGCCATCCCACCCTCCCACCCTACTCAACTCTCTCTCTCTCTCTCTCTCTCTCTCTCTCTCTCTCTCTCTCTCTCTCTCTCTCCCTCTCCATCTAAAATAAAACTATTAAACTGAAATTAACTCATCCGCTCAAGCTTCAATCACCTACTCATATACTCGTCCCTCTGTCTCCCTCTCCTTCTCCCCCTCCCCTCTCTCGTTACCCCTCCCCCTCCGTCCCTCGCTCCTTCCTCTCTCTCTCTCTCTGTCTCTCTCTGTCTATGTCTCTCCCTCTCTCTCTCTCTCTCTCTCTCTCTCTCTCTCTCTCTCTCTCTCTCTCTCTCATGCGACCTTTCCTGTGTAATTTTCTCTCACAGGTGTTTGCATTGTAATTTAAAAATGCGCGTGCAATGGATAAAGGACTGAGCTGGGGTAGGGGCGAGGTGAAACCAGAGGAAAATCAATTCAATTCAATAATTTGCGAGCGTTGTGGCCAAGTGGGCTAAGGCGGGACTAACTTGCCTTGTCCACAGGCCAGAAACCAATGGCGCCTGACAGGTGTGGGTTCGATCCTGCATCGGGGCGTTATGTTTCTCCGAATATTATTTACTTTCGACTCGGGCAACGTCTCGGGGGTTTTCTCCGGGTACTCCGGTTTGCTCCCCCAGCAAAATTTCAAAAATTTCAAAAATTTAAAGAATTTCTAAATTTTAAAAATCACAACTAATGTTAGGTAGGTTGGGTTTGGGCGCGCCACAGGCTGCGACTACGCCTTCTCCAGGGGAGGCGGCCCAGAATTTCCCGATAAAAAGGGACAATAAAGCATTAAAATCTTTAAAAAAAAATCTAAAAATATCTAATTTATGTTTAAGGTCTGTTCAAACACGTGATTTTTGACTACACAGTCATGCTTATGCATGGACACACAAGCATATAATCAAGTCGTACCATTTAAAGTTGAACCATAATCATAAAAAAGTATGTAACAGTACTACAACAGTTGTACAACTGAGCGAGAGGACTTGCGTAATGAAATGATAATCTTTGTGGTGGCTTTTTCCACGTTCTACTGCAAATAAATCATCACTACATTTGTTTCACAGCGCTCAGGCCTGCAACTGTTTTCCTTTACTTGCACTAGATGTTTTTACATCTCGCAATACAAGCCTTTAAAGACAGTTTCAATCTTCTTACTCCATCAGTGTCAAATGCCAACCGTTACATCATCGATGGCGTGGTCGGCTCATTAGTGACTGATGTTTTGTTTACGTTAATGGTTATGATAGTCTGACTGATTGCAACTGTTCTGAAGCGCCGACATGCCTAGTAGATAGTGGTGGAGGGTGAAAGGAGGGGTATTAAAATAATGGAGCGGGGCCGAATAGCTCAAGAGGTAGAGCGGCATTAAAAGAATGGCAACTGGGAAAAAAGACAAGCCAAAACAAGATCGCAAAAACTTTTGAAGCTAAGCTCTTCTTCAGGTAGACAAAAAACAGTTTGTCCAATTTGGTTTTTAGTTTGTGTATCCATTTGTTTTGTCATTATAAAAAATATTTGAATTCTAGCCGTTCTCTGTTGTATTCTAAATGGCACAATGGATTGGCTTGCATGTCCTAACGAAGCATTTTAGCGAAATACATCAATACAGAATCTTAATCCGCTGGGTCTGACCTCTTTTACCCGTTTTGTCTGTTATCATTTATGTAGCGTCTGTATCCCCTGAAGTGGGTTTGGTATAGCTGACTAGTTATTTTTAAGTGTACAGTCTCAGCCCAATTCAGACAATATAAACGCAAGGTATTTCCTATCCATTCCTATCTCGTAATTCAAAGGTCGTAGGGGCACCCCAGATGATCTTTAACCAGCGTACTCCATCTTTCTCTGTCCTCAGCAACCCTCATGGCGTCGCTCAGTGTCAAACCAGTCCATTCTCGAATGCGGTCCTCCCACCTCTTTTTCGGTCTCCCTCTTCTTCTACCTCCTTGCTTGCAGGATGGTCTGTGCAAGACCTGATGATCTGGTGACGTGGCCATACCATCGGAGTTTCCGTTTCTTCACCACTGTGAGCAGGTCATCGTGTTGTCCAATGGCTTGTGTGATGGACTGTCGGACTTCGTCGTTGGTGATGTGCTGGGTATAGGAAATGCCCAGAAGTCTTCTGTAGCACTTCATCTCCATGCTTTGTATTCTTGCTTATAGATCTGCTGTTAGGGTCCATGTTTCGCAAGCGTATAGGAAGACGGAGATGACAAGGGAGCCCAGCAGCCTTACCTTGGAATGTAGACTGATGGTCCTGTCTTTCCAAACGGGCTTCAACCTTGCCAGTGCAGCAGTTGTTTGTGCGATCCAGGAGAGGACTTCCTGTCGAGACCCATTGTCTGATACAATTTAGTATTCAAATTTGTTTGGCGTTTTTTTTTTTCGCTTCTAATTACAAAACAATGGTGTTTTGGGTTTGTGTATTTGTTGTTGTTCTTATTGTGTTTACAATAGAATAATGTTGCCAAGAAAGAACTGTTTCATTCCTTCATAAGCAATGTCTAATATTCCTTGTAATGCAGTACATTATCATTTTCTGTCCCATAATAATAATAATAACAAATAATAATAACTAATAATAATAATAATAATAATAATCATCATCATCATCATCATCATCATCATCATCATCATCATCATCATCATCACCATCATCACCATCATCATCAGCAGCAGCAGCAGCAGCATGGATGCTATATACGCGCTGTTCCCCAAATCACCAATCAGGCTAAAAGCGCGGCGATCTGTACCAACATACACGCTCACATGTTTCACGCACTCTCACACACATAACAAACGAATCTATCACTCAAACATGTGGGCCGAACTTACGGGATTTAGGTACGAGACTGTTCAGGACACCGAGGGATTTCTCCAGGTACTCCGGTTCCATCCCTCTCTTCAATAATGGTATTTTATGCAGTCAATTTAAAATTTCATAAATTAAAATTGTTTTCCATTTCGACTTCTGTTAATAATAATAATAATAATAATAATAATAATAATAATAATAATAATAATAATAATAATAATAATAATAATAATAATAATAATAATAATAATACAATATAAATGCAAGCGATTTTTTTAGATCGCCGCGCTTTGAGGTCGATTGAAAAAAAAAACATCGCATAATAACACCCTGTGATTAAATTTTTTTTTTAATTTCACCAATGAGCAGACGCGCCCCTTCTTTTGCATTAACTTTGATTAATTAGCATGGTGATAATCCCAAGGTGTGACATTGCTAGTACTAATATTTGAAAATGTTTAAATGCATGTTCTCGGCTTCTGGGCATTTGCTTTGCCCAGCACATCAGCAATGAGAAAGTCCGACAGACCATCACACGAGCCATTGGACAACACGATGACATGCTCACAGTGGCGAAGAAACGGAAACTCCGATGGTATGGCCACGTCACCAGAGCTAGAGCATCCGGCTTTGCAAAGACCGTCCAGCAAGGCACGGTGCAAGGAGGCAGAAGAAGAGGGAGACAGAAAAAGAGGTGGGAGGACACCATTTTGAGAATGGACTGGCTTGACACTGAGCGAAGCCATGAAGGTTGCTGAGGACAGAGAAAGAGAGTACGCTGGTTAAACGATCATCTATGGTGCCCCAATCACCTTCGAGTTACGGGATAAGATTGGATAGGATATGATAGGATCTCGGCATTAACTTTGACGAATGATAGTAGCAGTAAAGTCACAGGAAGGAGAAAATGGTCATTATGGGTTGTTTTTCTTTGTTGTTGGTTTTAAATTTATTATTTTACTACTACTGCTGCTGCTACTACTACTACTACTACTACTACTACTACTACTACTACTACTACTACTACTGCTGCTGCTGCTGCTGCTACTACTACTACTACTACTACTACTACTAATGCTATAAGCGCCTTTATTCCTAAATTATACTCAAAGCGCTGCGAGGTGTAATTAACATTGTTCTTTTGTGCGCCCTGATGTTTTTGCCTTGTATTAATATCTGGCTTTTTGTTGAATGAAATTAATGTTTTAAAAAAAAAAACATACACGCCCACATGTTACCGACACTCCTACATACAAAACAACAAAAATATGTTAATCACTCCAACATGTTACAGACACTCCTACATACAAAACAACACAAATATGTTAATCACTCCCACATGTTACAGACACTCCTACATACAAAACAACAACAATATGTTAATCACTCCAACATATGGTGTAAAGGCAAGTCGCTTTCAGAAGTCGGAAAGGAAATATAATTTTATGTTTTTAATGTTATATTGACTCCATCGAATACCATTATTGAAAGGAATCCGGGGTACCCAGAGAAAACCTTCGGTGACCTGAACAGTCTCGAAACACCGTCAGGTAAGTTTGTCCCTCGCGGGAATCAAACCCGCGACATCGGAAATCGCGACTAAACCACTGCTACTCCATGCCACCGCTCCTTGGCAAGGCATAGTTTTAAAATAATGTTGGTGAAGCGTTGTTACGATATATATAATAATATATAAAATTATTTTTATGGGGCCGGGTAGCTCAGTTGGTAAGAGCGTCTTGCTAGTAACCGAAAGGTCGCTGGTTCGAATCCCGGATTGGTCAACGTGTGATCATATTATTTTCCCCTTTACCAACAACTGGCCCGCTGGTGTCAGTATAAATCGGTCCAGTAGTCACCTATATGCGAAAGTGTCGTGTGACTATAATCTACAAACAACATATAAAATTATCCCGCACCAGGCTAAGCGTATTAATATTATTAATATGGCATTGAAAGTAAGAACATCTAGGTCATAAAAAATAATTTCCAGTTTGAAGCTACATCTGTCTCCCTCTCTGTCTCCCTCTCTGTCTGTCTCTGTCTGTCTGTCTCTCTCTCTCTCTCGTTTGTAATGATATAACTAACATTTTGTGAGGAGTATGCCTGTCATCTTGTATCAATCAGAACACACTTTGATTCCTTGAAGTTTAACAAACTATGATTGCACTATGTAAGTTTATATTTTAATGACTCGCTTTTGAAGTCTTTTTCGTGCTTAAAAACAGGCATAAAACATGCATTCGGTCTATAGCTGGCGGTGCAGTTGGCTGTCCTAAATAGGCTGGATGATAGGAGTGTTTAATACATTTCACCCGTATTTCATGGACGAGAAGCCAAAAAGCATCTGAAACTCTGTATAACTATGGGCCAGACGTTTCATTTTTCTCTTCCCTCTACACCCATACACACACACACACACCCACACACACACACACACACGCACACACGCGCACACACACACACACATACACACACTGAAGCAAGACACATATTTAAGCAGGTCGAAATAAAATAACGTTAAAACCACCTTCACCTCCACCACAACACCCCTCCCTACTTCCCTTGCCTTCCTCCTCCATAGCCCTTTCCTTCCACCACCACCACCACCACCATCTCCACCATCTGCCCCAGCTCACCACCTACCCTAACCTGTACCCCACCCTAGCACAGCTGCCGATTAATGAAGATTGAATACAATGCCATCTAACTTCGAAATCTGTCTGGGTCGTAAACTGATTGCTCTGACACTAATGAACGATACACTGTTCATATTTACGAGATTTCGGCATACTCAATGCCCGTGTCCAGACTACTCGGGATGAGACTATCCAAACTGAGCAGGAATCGTAAGCTTTTTTTCGAAATCCATGATGCGCTGTATAATAATTAGTATAGGTTGTAACTTGTCTTAATTCATTTTTTCCCCCTCCTCCGCGTCAGATTTTAGGAAGATGGAGCATTGCAGATGAGAAGGTGCGCACTCCATCACGAATGTTGCCGCCCGATGGCAAAAGAAAGAAAGTCCACGTAGATCAGAAATTTAGAATGTTTGCATTCTCATTTATTTGTCTGCTAATAAAAATTCTGTACTCTTTAGTTTTTCGACCCCCAAATTGCTTTTGAACTCGGATACTTTATTTTTTTTTATGTAGCGAGAGGCTGCTGATAAATCTGTGTCATGCTTATCCGGATATGTTTTTACTCTAATCTACATTCCCAAGTTATGTTAACGTTTTATCTGATTTTTAAAAAAAATGTTTTTGTGTATATGCCTGTCTCCCAGAGCTTTACCGGGCAGTACTTTTCTATTTAAGGTTGAACTGATGGTTTACATGTGTGGTGTGATTACTGATCTTTTCTACCCTAAATAATAATACCTTAGTATTAACGCAAACATGTTTGTTTATTTTAACGTTTCATCTTAAGCCATCGTCGGGTTGATGTTTTGATTTGGACTAATTTTGTGAGGAAATTTGTGTGTGGTATAATCTGTGTGTTGCTTAACAGAAGCTCTTTTTACCCCAAAAGCTACGCAAACACATTATTTGTTTGCTGAAATCATCGTAGATCTTCATTAGTGTTGATTCTGTTGTTGTATTTGTTGTTTGTAGAAGAATGTGAGAAAATATGTTGTTTAATACACGCTTATTTTTATCTGTGGCCTATGTTGTCAGATTCCCCTTCGCTCCCCTCCCCAACCTCATTTGTACTCCCCTCAACCACCCGCCTCCACCCATTCCCGTACGCCAACAACTTCACTTTTCTATACTAGTTATAATTCAAGAGTCATCCTTACATGTAATGTATTCGTGCTTTTTCAAGATTTTACTGATAATGTGTTCATTAATTCTCTTATTGAGCATGGTCCTATGACCTGGAGTTCTGCGTTCTAAAAGTCAGCATCATAATCGTTGTTTTGATTTTAAAGTCTGACTCTATATGCGTGTGATTTGTTATCTCTGTGTGTATGCGTGCGCGCGCGTGTGTGTGCGTGTGTGTGTGTGTGTGTGTGTGCTTGATGACGGGTATGCGCGCGCACCCTCTTTTCTGTACAGCATGAGTGTGCATATGTTGCGAGTGTACATCCCTAAGTGATATCTTAACACTC
Source organism: Oncomelania hupensis (assembly GCA_036898135.1). NCBI lineage: Eukaryota > Metazoa > Mollusca > Gastropoda > Littorinimorpha > Pomatiopsidae > Oncomelania > Oncomelania hupensis. The sequence goes on along the minus strand of CM072525.1, from coordinate 5,488,888 downwards.
CAGCTGAACAGTATCTTAACCTTTCATCTGGGAACCCTTTGAGCATTGTGGACAAAACTATAAACAGCGAATCGTCACAAGTTGTAGCTTTGGAGTTCAAAAGCCTTGGATTGCTATGCATTGCTAAGAGTTTTGGCGGATAAGAAAGGCCAGGTCGAGGCCATATTTCTTTTAACACAGAACTTTTAAGAAAAAAAATATATATATACCTGATTCTTGATATATTTATATTTTCCATTGAGCTTTGGAAAAAAAACAGTGCATATACCATTGAGAAGTGATCAATGTCTTTTTGAAAAACAATAAAACATATACTAGGATATTAACAAAAACCTTTTTGTATGTACAAGAAATGTTTGATAAAAATTATATTATCGTATCGACGTTATCTTTTAACTATAGAAAAACCACACACGCTATTGAGAGACTCTTCAGAAACATTGAAACACTAAAACTATCTAAGCCGCACGATTTTTCGTCGAGAAACTAAGGTTGAAGTGACTGAAGAAAACGAAATGAAATCAAAAATGTTCTGATAGAACGCGGCTGTGAGCTCCAAAGAGATGCTTAAGGCGGTACCCCAGAATAAGCGACAGACGAAACTTTTGAAAATACTTTATAAAATAAAATTAAAAAAAAAACGGGACGAGAAACAGATCAATTGAGGGCGGAAGACATTTAGAAATTTGAACATTGAACACTGAACAATTTAACAGGATAAAGTTTTTAAGCTCGAAAGCCTGGTCTAATAATTAATTAACTTTTTTTAAAAACACATTCATCTTTTTCTTTTCTTTTTTTATGGGGGGGGGTGGAGGGAAGGGGGGGAAGGGCAGGGTAGAAAGAAAGAAATTATTGTGAAGAAAACTCAATCGAAATTCGATTTCGAGTACACAATTTAATTGCAAATATTCATCGTGAAGCCGGTGTTATATGCAGTAAATCTTGGGCATTGTTTTATGTTCAATTTAAATAAATCGTCGTGTGAACAATCACTTGACCTCTACCATTAAATGTATTTATTTATTTATTTATTTATTTATTTATTTATTTATTTATTTATTCACTGTGACTTTCATATAGCGCTTTTCCATCTTAAGGGCCGCTCAAGGCGCTGTCCGATACAGGATCTAACTCCAGCCATCCGAGGCGCTCACTTGCACACTTTGGGCGCATAGTCTGACGCCCAGACCACTGAGCACCATCCTGGGCGTGCGTGGTGTATTTGTGTAGCCGGCACTCACCCGTCTAGGACTTGGGCATCAGGATCTTTAAAGTACATGCGAAAGAATGCGTGCGTTCACAGACTATAGACCTCGGTTTATACTCACTCTCATCCGAGGAGTAGGAGCGCAGTGTCTGAGGATATTGTTGTTTTTTTTCGTTTTACTCCAGGCTGTTAAGGGGGTTTGAACTAGAGGGTGGAACCGGTACGATTTCTCAAACAGGTTTTTAACCGGTTTTTCCAATAGAAAACCGCGGTTTAAAACCGGTTAACCGGCTAGAAGTTACAACTGTTTACCCCGGGTAAAGGCGCATAGTAAGCAAGGGAAATAACCTCTGTATTGAATGTTTTTGGGGGAATTTATGTCGCTAGCTACTTAACTCAGAGGCTATTTCCCTCCTCCACTGTGGGTAGATTTGGGAGTTTGCTTTTCAATTTTGAGTTTGTGAAACCGTTGGTGGAATCTGAAGTTGCGAATGTCATATTGGTTAGAAAAACAATGCGCATTGAAAGTTGAATTTTGTCACCTTTTCGTCGATTTCGGATGCTTTCTTGGAGTTAGCTGGATATACATGCTTCTTTTTGAGTGTTTCACTGATTGTAATTTGTTTTGTGTCGCCTTTACTTGTACTGGCACCTCCTTCAGTCACAATGCTCACGTCAGCGTCAGCGCTGCTGGTACACGGACTAGATCTAGCATGTAGGACTTGTGGGTTAGATCTATTGGGTGCAGGGCCCGCAGGCTTGGCTGGCTTCAGCAGCAGCAAAGGGTGGTGTCGGCGAATGTGTGCATTCAGATTTGAATTGCCACCGCCAAGTTTAATACTTGCCTTACACTCTTTACAGTAACCGGTATTATGGTCAACCTTTCCTGCTTCTGTCTCTCGCAGGAGAAAGAATCTCCAAATGTCAGCTTTCCCACGCGTGTTCGCGTTCGTGCTTTACGGGACGAGTGATGTCCCTTAGAAAAACCGCGGTTTTCCGGTTTTTTAAGGCCAAACCGGTTTACCGAACCGTGAGAAAGTCGAACCGATTTTAACCGGAAAACCGGTAAAACCGAACACCCCTAGTTTGAACCACTGTCTATACCACTGAGCTAACTGCGTTCTCAATGCCGCTATCTCTGTGATACTGCATTAAGGTGTGCGGTTTAGATTGTATGCACATTGTTAAAACGAGATTGCACTTATTTTATTACCCTGGGGGGAAGTGCCAACAGCTCTCTGATAACGCATTGTGTTAAAGTCGGTAGGTTGCTTTCTATTGTATTTTTTTATATTTTGGTATGTAACTCTGTGCTTGCAGTGTCAAGCGTGTGATTTGCTGTCTGTAGGGAAGTGCAGGTCGTTCATTTTCAATACACGGGCGTTTGGCTCATTTGTATAGGCGTTCATCAGTGCAGTAAACCTTTGTAACAATGGTTATAATATGGCTTATGAGTCACTGCTGTTCAGCACTTTGTGTTGTTCTTCTCTAAGGACACAGTGGCAAAATACCCGTCTCAATATACTTCGTGTCAGGAAGATTTATAAGGTTTGGTTGAATATTATGCGGCGCAGCGCA
>CM072525.1:5328600-5483600 GCA_036898135.1 Oncomelania hupensis | reverse complement strand
GGGTTGGTGATGTGGGATCATTTAATTCTAGCGCATTTTAACTGCAATGTGACTGTTATTTTCATCCCTTGGTTGTTAATCCCGAAGCTCAAACACCACGTGGCGTATTAATCAGAAAGCGTTACTAAAAATAGATTTTTAAAAAAAGACCGTTCATCCGGGTTCACTTTTTGTTGTATTCTCCTCAATAAAACCAAAATAAAAAAAAATAGTACAAATTTTTAAAAAAATATTAAAATGAAATAATATAAATATAAAATACGAAAATATAAGATAAAAGAAAGATCAATTTAAATTAAAATAAAATGATAATAAAATGACAATAACAATGAAATAGTGACTTTCATTTAAATTCTTCGTGTATTTGACCTAATTCGTCATTAAAAAAAACACACACACAAAATAAATAAAATGGTCAGATTCGACTGCATCAACATGATTGTTACATCACTCATGACGTGCACTTAGGGGTGCAAACGCTTACACTGCAGTTTTGAGCATAGAAAGCGCGGACGGGTCGTTAATCATCATCAGTTACTGTGGATTAAGTTGTTCAGATCAATCATATTAAAAAGTTTTTAAAAAAAAGAAAAAGAAAGTTTAGGGAGAAATTTTTGTAACATCATAGATACGATGAGGTCACTCGCATTTCGTTACGTCATGTACAATGAAGTCACTTCTATTTTTTGCATGCATATTGATGACTCGTCAAAATTGTCGTTGCACTTTTTGTGACATTATGAATATTGCATGCATATTAATGAACGGTTAAGTTTTTTGTCTTGCGCTTGTTAACATTTATGCGCTTAACAGACTTAAGTAATAATTAATGCAACTAACAAACTAAATACATTGGCAATAAATATGGTGGTGGAGGAGGAGGAGAAGAAAAAGAAGAAGAAGAAGAAGTAGTAGTAGTAGTAGTAGTAGTAGTAGTAGTAGTAGTAGTAGTAGTAGTAGTAGTAGTAGTAGTAGTAGTAGAGGAAAAAGGAAACACACACTTTCACAAAATACATGTATACACACAATCAAAAATAGACACGTACATACCAATCTACCTTCATGAAGAAGAAGAAGAAGAAGAAGAAGAAGAAGAAGAAGAAGAAGAAGAAGAAGAAGAAGAAGAAAAAGAAGAAGAAGAAGAAGAAGAAGAAGAAGAAGAAGAAGAAGAAGAAGAAGAAGAAGAAGAAGAAGAAGAGGAAGGAAGGAAGAAAGAAAGAAAGAAAGAAAGAAAGAAAGAAAGAAAGAAAGAAAGAAAGAAAGAAAGAAAGATCTGAAGGAAAGAAGGAGAACAAGAAGACAAAGAAAAAAGAAAAGATAGTAAGTATAGTATTTGAAGAAAAAAGAAGACGAGGGCGATAGCGAGGGAGGAGGGGAAAAGAGGAGATATATAAAGGAAAGATGAAGAAGACGAAGACAGAAATAGAAAGAGGTGGAAGCAAAGAAGATGATGAGAAGAAGAAAAGGAAGAAGGAGAAAGAAGAAGAAGAAGAAGAAGAAGAAGAAGAAGAAGAAGAAGAAGAAGAAGAAGAAGAAGAAGAAGAAGAAGAAGAAGCCCCGTAGACACCCGATACACATTGGTCGAAGGCTACTAGAAGCATGCTGTAGTAGTCGCCTCAACAGGCCAAAAAGCATGCTCTCATGCTTCAGAGCACTGCTTCCTATACGCTTCAAGCCCTAGATGACCAATGAACTCATGAAAATAGAAAATGTAAGTTTCGTCTCCTTTAGGGGACGAAATAGGTCAAAATGTATTTGTTTCCAGGTCAACTGTCTTTTACGAACCGTTTGAGAATGTTTTTGAACCGTTTGTTGACGCCGGATAGCGTTCTCACTTGGTTTCATACAATTTAAGAATTCAACACAAGGCAAACGGGTTTTTGAGACGGAAAGAGCGGAATGTTGTGGAGCAACATTCTGTATAATATATTTACAGTGAAATTGCGCTTTTTCCGTCACTATAGAGCTTGAAGCGTTTAGGAAGCAGTGCTCTGAAGCATGAGAGCATGATGCTTTATCCCTTGTTGAGGCGACTAGTAAAGCATGTTTCTGGCAGCCTTCGACCAATGTGTACCGGCTGCAGAAGCAGAAACAGCAAGGAGAAAGAAAAGGCCAAAGAAAAAAAACATGACATCACAAAGAGAAGAAGACGAACTATAGAGCCTTGTGACTAGACAGATGAGAGAGGGGGCATATAGATGGAAGGGAGAGTGACAAAACAAACTAATGATTAGCGTGTTTCTAAATTTCCAAATGTAAATTTCTGATACTGATAGCATTAGTCATGTCTTGTAGCTAACACAAACATTAGCGTCACTGCGTGACGACGTTTCTGAGAAACTGACCGGGAATGACTCATAGGACACTTGGCTGCAATGGAAATGCGCACTGACGAGCAAATACATTGACTGTCGAGAAAATAATTAATTGTTTAATTTTTTTTTTATGCTTTCTTTGTTTCTTCTTCTTCTTCTTCTTCTTCTTCTTCTTCTTCTTCTTCTTCTTCTTCTTCTTCTTCTTCTTCTTCCTCTAAATACTTCTTCTTCTTCTCCTCCTCCATCTTCTTGTTTGTCTTCTTCTTCTTCTTCTTCTTCTTCTTCTTCTTCTTCTTCTTCTTCTTCTTCTTCTTCTTCTTCTTCTTCTTCTTCTTCTTCTTCTTCTTCCTCTAAATACTTCTTCTTCTTCTTCTCCTCCTCCATCTTCTTGTTTGTCTTCTTCTTCTTCTTCTTCTTCTTCTTCTTCTTCTTCTTCTTCTTCTTCTTCTTCTTCTTCTTCTTCTTCTTCTTCTTCTTCTTCTTCTTCTTCTTCTTCTTCTTCTTCTTCTTCCTCCTCCTCTTCCTCTAAATACTTCTTCTCCTCCTCCTCCTACTCCTCCTCCTCCTCCTCCTCCTCCATCTTCTTCTTCTTCCTCCCCTTCCTCTAAATACTTCTTCTTCTCCTCCTCCTCCATCTTCTTGTTTGTCTTCTTCTTCTTCTTCTTCTTCTTCTTCTTCTTCTTCTTCTTCTTCTTCTTCTTCTTCTTCTTCTTCTTCTTCTTCCTCCCCTTCCTCTAAATACTTCTTCTCCTCCTCCCCCTCCTCCATCTTCTTCTTCTTCTTCTTCTTCTTCTTCTTCTTCTTCTTCTTCTTCTTCTTCTTCCTCCCCTTCCTCTAAATACTTCTTCTTATCCTCCTCCTCCTCCATCTTCTTGTTTGTCTTCTTGTTTGTCTTCTTGTTTGTCTTCTTGTTTGTCTTCTTGTTTGTCTTCTTCTTCTTCTTCCTCCCCTTCCTCTAAATACTTCTTCTTCTCCTCCTCCCCCTCCATCTTCTTGTTTGTCTTCTTGTTTGTCTTCTTGTTTGTCTTCTTCTTCTTCTTCTTCTTCTCTCTCCCTTCATTTTTCTTCATCTTCTTCTCCTCCTCCATCTTCTTGTTTGTCTTCTTCTTCTTCTTCTTCTTCTTCTTCTTCTTCTTCTTCTTCTTCTTCTTCTTCTTCTTCTCTCTCCCTTCCTTTTTCTTCATCTTCTTTTCCTCCTCCTCCATCTTCTTGTTTGTCTTCTTCTTCCAGTTGTTCTTCCTCCTCCTTATCCTCCTTTTACTTCTCCTCCTTCCATTTTCTTCGTCTTTTTATTCTTAGAGCTGGGTACCGTGGGTCAAAGTCGTACCGGTATTACCGCGGTATTGTTAGTTCGTATCGGTATTTCGTACCGGTATACCGCGATTTTAAGTGTTACAATCAAATGGGATATGGCATTGACAGTAGTGACCGACGCAAAAGAAAGATTGTCATACACTTCAAAACAGTTTAAAAGAACCACATTTCCATAGAAACTTAAGCTTTATTATTGCTTGAACGCCTTCAAAACAAATTATGATAAATCACTGTTTAGAACATCAGCAAACTTTAAACCACAAAATCAAAATAAAACATAAACATTCAACGGGAAAGGTCTTTAAGAACTTTAAGAGTTCAGAAGGATTGGCGACTGGTACCATGCTCAAACACGTGGATAAGCTGCTGTTCTTAAAAGTTCTTCTTCAAGAACAGCTGCCTATCCACGTGTTTGGGCTTTAGGCTCGCTCTCTGGGCGGACAAAGGGTCGCCCACTATCGCGTTACGGGTTATGGGTTGTCGAGATTTCCCAGTAAACCGGACCTTGAACACCCGCACCGGTTTACCGTACCGTCGCGTTTCCGAACCTGAAAACACTTACGTATCCAGGCCTATTTATTCTCCCCCTTAGTAGCAGCTACAAGCAAAAACTGAAGTCGATTCATTAGTTTTAGACAAAATGTGCTGTGATCTCATATCAAAATGGCACGATATTCGACGTGAATAAAAGAGTGATTTGGGTGTTAAATGCTGTTGGTACTCCTTGCGCCTGTAGCCTGCTCTGTGCGGTTGCATTTTTAACTGCCAATCGACATGTGACACAGCTGGCAATAATTATTTGCTATTAGATTATGTTTCTGTGGGCCGTACGAAAGGGCAAAGGGACATAATTCCAGCTTAGGCCAGTATTGAGTGAGACTTGGACGGGAGAGGCTTAGTCAAAGTTGGAACCTAATGTTACGAGATGCTATGTGCACCACTGTGAAACTGGGTGGCTCAGTTCTACGAGGGCAGAACAGGCCAAACTCTTCTCACGGTCTGAGGCTACAATCAGTGGCGGTGATACTAATAATTAAACAGCACAGCAACAAATGACTGTCATAAGTTGTGTACCTGTTCCGTTGGGTCCATGACGTGAGACCCATACCAGGTGTTCTGTGTGAAAGAAAGAGAGAGAGAGAGAGAGAGAGAGGGGAAGAAAGAGAATAGGGGAGAGGAAGGAAGGAGGGGGGAGAGAGAGAGCACAGTAACAAATGACAGTCATTACATTGGTACCTGTTCCTTTGAGTCCATGACGTGAGACGTTCCGAGAGAGAGGGGAGGGAGAGAGAGAGAGAGAGAGAGAGAGAGAGAGAGACAATATGTGTGTGTGTGTGTGTGTGTGTGCGCGCGCGCGCGCGTGTGCATGCAGATAGACTGATGTCATGTTCGTGACAATTATGCTTCTATTGTCAAGTGCTAATGTAATATTTTAATAATTGCCTTGTTTACTGTGCAGGTTTCAGTTAGGATCCGGAGTAATTACTCAACTGTGGGATCACCGAACAAGCAGACCGCTTAGGTAAAGCCATTTATTTTTGTCTTCTTCTCAAAGAAAGAGAGAGAAGGGGAGAAGAAGAGGGGGAGGGGGAGTCAAAACAATGGGCAGAAAGGCGGTGTTTGGTTTGGGAGATTACAAGTCTTAGTCACCTAAGCAATTTAAATCTTCATTCGTTATTTCCTAAAATGTCTGATGATCCACAACATCACGACAGCGCCATCGGGAACTGGTTCAGAACAACAAACGGTGTGCGTCAAGGATGCCTACTCTCTCCAACACTCTTCAACATCTTCCTAGAGCGCATCATGTCAGATGCTCTTGCAGATCATGAAGGCACAGTCAGCATAGGGGGTAGAGCAATCTCCAATTTTCGTTTTGCGGATGACATTGATGGATTGGCTGGAGAGGAACAAGAACTTGAACAGCTGGTACAGAGGCTTGACACCACCTCCAGAGCTTATGGAATGGAAATAAGTACAGAGAAGACCAAAATGATGACCAACAACACCAATGGCATCAACTCGGACATCAAAGTCCAAGGCCAATCCCTCAACACAGTGCATAGCTTCAAATATTTAGGAGCCATTGTATCAGACAATGGGTCCCGACAGGAAGTCCTCTCCAGGATCGCACAAACAACTGCTGCCCTGACAAGGTTGAAGCCCATTTGGAAAGACAGGACCATCAGTCTACATTCCAAAGTAAGACTGCTGCGCTCCCTTGTCATCTCCATCTTCCTATATGCTTGCGAAGCATGGACTTACAGCAGATCTCCAAGGAAGAATACAAAGCATGGAGATGAGGTGCTACAGAAGACTTCTGGGCATTTCCTATACCCAACACATCACCAACGACGAAGTCCGACAGACCATCACACAAGCCATTGGACAACACGATGACCTGCTCACAGTGGTGAAGAAACGGAAACTCCGATGGTATGGCCACGTCACCAGATCCTCAGGCCTTGCAAAGACTATTCTGCAAGGCACAGTGCAAGCAGGTAGAAGAAAAGGGAGACCGAAAAAGAGGTGGGAGGACAACATTCGAGAATGGACTGGTTTAACACTGAGCGAAGCCATCAGGGCTGCTGAGGACAGAGAAAGATGGAGTATGCTGGTTAAACGATCATCTGTGGTGCCCCTACGACCTCCGAGTTATGGTGTAGGATAGGATAGGATAGGACATTGCTTTGCCATGAATGTAAAAATTGGTCTCGTAGTCGTTGCTTCACCATAGTCTTAAATTGATTTAAAGAATATCCACAATCACGGGTCCACATTTAAGTTAACCCAAGACTATTAAGCAAAGAATTTATATAATTCAAACAAGGCAATTTATATTCGGTGTTACAATGAAAAGTGCGTAACACACTGACTCAACCAAAGCTTTTAGGTTTTGAAGTTAGTTCAGCCAGGCTAGCTATAAATAGCTTCACCGGTGCTCTTCTTTCCTTTCCTTTCACTGAAAGGGAGGGTGTAGGCAAGCTATAAATAGCCCGCAGCCAGCAAAATGTGGGAGAACCTAAGATTGCTGCTCACATAGGCACTGAGCAGGTGTGGTAACATAAGTGCCGATATTTTACTAGAATTACTGTAACAATCCCAACATCCCAAAAACAGAGTAGTCTGCGTTTAGCATCAAAAGACACACTGAAGCTCCCAACTTCTAGAACCATGCATGTTGGTGTGTTAGATTTCACATTAGGTTACAATTTCTAAAACTTTAATTAAAATCTCTCGCGCATATCCCCATTTTCAAACGCCCATACTTCATAATTATGGTATGGCCACGTCACCAGATCATCAGGTTTTGCAAAGACCATCTGCAAGGTTCAGTGCAAGGAGGTAGAAGAAGAGGGAGACCGAAAAAGAGGTGGGAGGACAACATTCGAGAATGGACTGGTTTGGCACTGAGCGAAACAATCAGGGTTGCTGAGGACAGGGAAAGATGTAGTGCGCTGGTTAAACGATCATCTGTGGTGCCCCTACAACATCCGAGTTATGGGATAGAATAGGATAGGATAGATACTTCATAACAATATAGCTTAATACAATTATCACGCAATTCTAACAGCAGATCAAACGGTGCATCAAGTTTTCTACACTTCCTTAGCAACGAAACAATGCTCTGTCTGCTGATACTCACTGCGCTTTAATAGCCCTTTAAAAGTTATTATTGTAATTAAAAACAGTTCCTAAATATTTGTACTCCAACAATTTCGCCACTGAGCTTATGCACAGCAAGTTTTCTTACTTTCCTAGAAAATATTACGATTTTTGTCTTTGTAATAATTATTTATGTGCATGCCATATTGTAAGCAATAAATATCTAATGCATCTAGTACTTTTTGCATTTCGGTGGCTGTTTCGGCTAAAGATTACGGAGTCGTCAGCGAGAAACAACAACAGAAATAGGTGTAAGTATTTTTCAGCGTCGTAAAAGATCACAATTAATCGCTAGCATGTGCGGCTAATAATAATAATAATAATAATAACGGATTTTTATATAGCGGGTACTCCAGCCTATGACCAGACTCACCACGCTTTACATAGTCATAACATATAAATACATGCACTCGATGAAACATCACTTTTGCTACAATACACCAAAAGACGGGACAGTAAAGGTACAGAATATTTAGAATTATGTACATAAATTACAAAAAAAGACAAAAATATACTATTTACAACTATGTACACAAATGACAAAAAAAAGACAGAAAGTAGAATAGCAAAAACCTATTCACAGCTATTTATATGCCCGGTTAGGCCCAGGAAGGAAAACAGTATAAATATTTACAGCCGTGTATACACTTACGGATCAGACATAGACAAGAGATGAGAGAATGGCAGCAGGACACAAATCAGTCTGAATAATGCAGTTTGAAGAGGTGGGTTTTGAGGGCCTTTTTGAATGCTTGTGTTGATTGTATGTTGCGGATATGGGAGGGAAGGGAACTCCACTGCTTAGGTGCGGAGTAGGCGAATGCACGTTGGCCGTATGTCTTAGTGCGGGTGACGGGAACCTTGAGTGTGCGAGTGTCAGCAGATGATCTTAAAGTGCGTGAAGGGGAGTAGACAGACAGTAGATCAGCAAGGTAGGAAGGACAAGAATCTGTGAAGAAGTTGTGACAGAGAACAGAGAGTTTGTACTCTATGCGTGCTTGCACAGGAAGCCAGTGAAGGGAATGTAGTAGAGGTGTGATGTGATCACGTTTCTTTGCTCGGAATACTAGTCTAGCTGCTGAGTTCTGAACCTTTTGTAGTTTGTCAATGATGTGTTTCGGGGAGCCTAATTCCTACCTAATTCCATCAAAATAGTTTGTGCAAGGAAATGTTTTAAATCATTCAAGAAGAGGAGAAATAAAACCGGTGATAAAATTTCTCCGCAGTTGCAGGTGAAAAAAGCAGAAAGTCAGCCATTCTGCGTCCAGACGCACAATTCGATTTAGCTTTTTTCGTACATATCTCTTATGGCTGTTAGAAATTGTCCAGTTATTCCGTTCTCAAGTAATTTCTCCCACACAGATTTCTCTGCACTTTATCAGAAGCCTTGCCTGCAAACAAGTTTCTTCCTTCGTTGTTAATACAGGTTGCTTAGACTTTACAAAGCAAACACATGATCAGATGTTGTTGAGTTGTCCTTTCTAAACCACAGGCGCTCGCGTGTCCAGATACAAGCGCCTGTGTTCTAAACCCTGCTTGCTCGTGCCCTAACGAGTCATTGTCATCTAGTAAGACGTGGAGTCTGTCATTAATTTTACACTGGACAGATCACGCCAAATGACCAAGCATCGTGTATCTTGCGCGTATTCAAAACAAGCTTAAACAACATGGTCAGAGTGTAAAGTAACTTTGGCGATGAGGTCTTTAAAAATTCATTTGGGACAATATCATTTCCACAAACTGTATTGTTCTTTAATTTATGTAACTTTTTCGCCTCCAAGGTACTAATTTTTGCATTTAGGCTACTATGAATAAAATCATTTGTATCAAAATCAAGGGGCTTGAGGGAGAATACTATCTGGATTGGGACAGAGCTATAGGACCTACAATTCTTATATACCATTTCCTGTGTGGGTAAGGAAGATTCGTTGTGTCTTCTGTAAGGAAGTGACATCATTCAATGACGGTAAATAATATTAATAATATTCGTCAGAACATAACCACTTGTTGTTGTTGCTGTGTATTTTTAGTTGCAAGATTTTTTGGTGAGATAATTTATTGTGACGAAGCAAAAACATCACATCACATTATTGACGGCTAGATCACCCTTATCCTGGAACTATTTTCAAGCAAAGTTGACCGATCAGATCAAACGCGCCGACCACCAAAGTTAAGATTAACTCATTTTTGCTCGAGATTATGAGATCTATACATCGTACAGTGAAATACAACCGCCAACGTTTTCGACAGAGCACTCTTAATTCGAACAAATAAGATCGGACACGCCCGCTGCCCAGTATACCGCTCTCATAACCCCGTCTTTACTCAAGATTGTGATTTGTGTACTGGATTCAGTTATATACAAGCACCCAATGCAGTCCTAGACGCACTAGCTGAACTTTCAGATCTTTCATCTTGATGATGATGATGATGATGATGATGATGATGATGATGATGATGATGATGATGATGATGATGATGATGATGATGGTGATGATGATGATGATAAAACGTACAAATCTAATACTACGATTTGTTTTGTGCATGTGTGGGTGTGTGAGGGAGAAGGGAGGGAGGGAGGGAGGGAAGGGATTTTTAAAGCGTGTTTGTGCCTTTTGCTTTCCTTTGTATATAATGTTATGACAATGAGTGAGAACATCCCTTTGAGAAAATATTGTGTCTGATTTTGCGCTTATAAAATAAATTTGTGGTAGTAGAAGTAGCAGTAGCAGTAGTGGTAGTAGTAGTAGTAGTAGTAGTAGTAGTAGTAGTAGTAGTAGTAGTAGTAGTAGTAGTAGTAGTAGTAGTAGTAGTAGTAGTAGTAGTAGTAGTAGTAGTAGTAGTAGTAATCATTGTAATAAATGAATCAATGAATTAAATTATTTATTTAAAGTTTCGTGGAATAATGGTTCATGTCTCCTCCTCCTCCTCTTCTATTTCTTCTTCTTCTTTTCATTGCTTCCACTACTTCTACTTACATCTATTTTTGGGGGTTTCTTCCCGGAAAGCAAGACGGATTGTAGTTTAATTGCGTTTATAAGGTGTTTGTTGTTGGGATTTTTGACAACCTCCGCATACCATACAGTGCAAATTTATGGCTCTGACGTCAGCAGACTGATTGAATGGTGTCATAATCGGGATCATTGAGGGCGGATTTTTTAAGGGCGGATACATACATACATACATACATACATACATACATACATACATACATACATACATACATACATACATACATACATACATACATACATACATACATACACACAGGGTGTCCCCAAAAAATGTATACACATTTTAAATAATTGTAAACTTGGTGTTTATTATAATTTTATTATTTAAAAAATGTAAAAATATTTACAAATATCATTTTATTGTTGTTGTTTTTTCACTGCCTGTTCTCAAACTGACGTCCATTTTGATTCAGATACTGCTGACAATGCGATGCAAGGGAATCGCACACATCACGAAACAATTCAATGGCTTCTCTCAATTCAGCGACTGTTGCAGGTTTCATGGGGTAGACTTCGTCTTTTAGGTATCCTCATAAGAAAAAATCTAGTGGTGTAATGTCTGGTGAACGGGGAAAATATTCTATAGAGTCCAGAATGACCAGTTGTGACGTGAGTTTTTTTTTCTTCGACCAGTCGGAGTAGAGTATCCTGAAGAAGCAAAGAATGAACACTGACGTTAAACGTCTACACCTGCCATTGGCGATATGGCAGACGGGGATAACCATCCCAGGAAAGAGGGGTTAGAGACATAAATTAACACTGAACTACCACAGCAATCAAGAAGAAGAAGAAGAAGAATCAAGAGGAGGGTGGTTGTCGTGTTGATGGTGATGAGGAGGATGACGGTGATAATTACGAGGAGGAGGAGGAAGAGAAAGAGGAAAAGGACGACGACAGTTATGATGATGGATAATGATGATTACGACGACTATGGCGGCGGTGGTGGTGGTGGTGGTGATGATGATGATGATGATGATGATGATGATGATGATGATGATGATGATGATGATGATGATGATGATGATGATGATGATGATGAGGGAGAGAGAGAAATATGTGTTTCTGAAAAGTATAAATAACGAAGAATGTGTGACGTGACTGCTTTCATGAATAAATGTAGGCTATATATGAATCAGCAGACAGCCAGCCAGAGGGATAGATAGGTAGGTATCAGTATAGTGAACAAATTAAGTGAGGGTCCATGTTTCGCAAGCGTATAGAAAGATGGAGATGACAAGGGAGCTCAGCAGTCTAACCTTGAATGTAGACTGATGGTCCTGTCTTTCCAAATGGGCTTCAGCCTTGTCAGGGCAGCAGTTGTTGTGCGTTCCTGACGAAGACTTTTCGTCGGGACCCATTGTCTGATACAATGGCTCCTAAATATTTGAAGCTATTCACCGTGTTGAGGGATTGGTCTTAGATTTTGATGTCCATGTTGATGCCATTGGTGTTGTTGGTCATCATTTTGGTCTTCTCTGCGCTTATTTCCATTACAAAGGCTGTGGAGGTGGTGTCAAGCTCTATCCCCTATGCTGACTGCCTTCGTGATCTGCAAGGGCATCTGACATGATGCGCACTAGGAAGATGTTGAGAGAGAATGCACCCTTGACGCACGCCGATTGTTGTTCTGAACCAGTTCCCGATGGCGCTGTTGTGGAGAACTACACTGGTAGCCTTGTCATACAGGCTTTTGATGACTTCAATAATTTTAGGGCTGATGTTGTACAATCTCATGGTTGCCCAGAGAGCTGAATGCCAGACTCGCTCAAACGCCTTCTTGAAGTCTACAAACACATGACATAGATGTTGTTGGTGCTATTTCTCGCAGATTATTCTGAGGTTGAAAATCTGTTCAGTGGTACTTCGACCTGCCCGGAATCCTGCTTGTTCTAAAGCTATGATTTGTTCACCTTTGGTTTTTAAACTGTTGTGTATTATTTTCAGAAGGATCTTGCTTGAAAAGCTGGTGAGGCTGATGGTGCGGTAATTTTTACACTCCTGAAGGTTACTCTTTTTGGGAAGAGTGATGCCAAACGACTGGGTTCATGGTGTAGGCCACTCCCCACTCTGTCAGATCTTGTTGCAGATAATGATGAGGGCGTTAATAAGCGCTTCTCCTCCTGCTTGAAACAATTCTGCGGGTATGTTGTCCACTCCCGCTGACTTCCCCTTCTTCAGCGATTGCACTCGGAGAATTGGGAGGATTTCTTCTTCTTCTCTGTTTTGGGGACATGCTAGAACTGATGGGTCTCCGTTTGGTGTGTGGTTGTAAAGGTCAGAATAGTACTCTGTCCATCTATCTAAGACTTCTTGTTATTCTGTAAGGCATATGCCAGACTTGCATTGGATTTTGGAGACTCTGGGTTGTTTAACACTTGTCAGCCGCTTCACAGTCTGGTAGGCCTTTTTGCTGTTGTTCTTGTTCAGACTGTTCTCTGTTTCCTGGCATTGATCTTCTATCCAGTTCTCCTTTGCTGTGCGCATGTCTTTTCGGATGTCATTGTTGGTTTTTCGGTAGGCATCAGCTCCCTGTGAGGCGTTCTTTTTTCATCTCTCTCCGTTTGTCACACGGGTCCAAAAGTTCAGGTGTGATCCACGGTTTCATCTTTGGAGGTATTTGCCAAGGATCTCAGTGGCGGATCTTTCACAGCTGAGTTGAAGGTGGTAGTCATGGTGTTAACATTTACCTCACCAGCTCCCAAAATGAGCAGTGGTGCAAATTTCCCTCCAATTGTGGCTTGGAATATTTCTGCCACCTCCGGGTCTTGCAGTTTGTCCAGGTCGAACTTCAGTCTGGTGCACTTTGCTGTGTTTACTCTCTTCAAGTGGAGCCGGAAAGATATCATCTCGAGATCGTGGTCACTTCCGATGTCTGCTCCTTGAAAGGTGCGTGTCCTGCCAATGCTGGCGCTTGATCTGAAGCGTTTTTTGACCATGATGTAGTCAATCTGGTTGTGTGCCATGACTTTGTCCTTCTTGGGCACTTTGTCAAGGACAGCCTGCAGATGTTAATAAAAAAAATCATCGACTTCGCTGTCATCATAGTCTGATGTTGGGGCATAGGCCTGGATGATGGTGATGTTGAGAGGAGCTGCTCTCATCAAAAAGGGCCAGCAGTGCCTCCACTTCTTGAGACAGCTCAAGAGACTCGGACTTAACCAGGCGATAATCGCGCACTTCTATCGCGCCGTGTTTGAGAGTATCCTGTGAGAGTATCCTGTGAGAGTATCCTGTGCTTCGGCATCACGGTCTGGTTTGGAGGCGCCACTTCGGAGGAAAATTTTCAACCTGAAAGAATTGTAAAACGCGCGGCTCAAATCATTGGTTGCGATTTACCATCCCTCGCGTCTATATACAGCACACATTTGATTTGAAGAGCCAGCAACATCACTGGCGATCCATCTCATTTAGCCAACAACCTGTTCAAACTCCTCCCGTTAAGCAAACGCTTCAGAGCATTAAACGTTAGAACCAGTCGGTTCAGGCATAGCTTCTTTCTCGAGGCTGCCCTCTCAGTACCAGTGAACTCAGTTGTTCACAGAGCATGTGTTTTGCAAAATCTCTTGATGTTTTAATGTACATTATGTGATGTTTATGCCTCGATTTATATACCCATGTACAATTGTGTACGAGTGGGTGGGTGTGTGAATGCGTGTCTGTGTGTGTGGTGTGTGTGTGATGTGTGTGTGGGTCGTGTGTGTGTGTGTGTGGTCGTGTGTGTGCGTGCGTTCTTTACTTCTTAAAACAACTTTTTCTTCTTAGATCATTCAATGTTTTAATGTCCGGTTGTTGTAGAGTGACTGCATGTTTTACCGCATAACCAAAACAAAATCCTATGTATTTTTAATTCATTGGGTAATAAAGTGTCTTGGCTTGACTTGACATCATGCCGTGGAAGTCGTGACGACCAAAGTCACAGTGACTGTACTGCCTTCAGAAACTCCGTTCTTTGAACATCAGCCGACCCATTCGTTCTTCTTTTTATCGCTGTTTTATTGAATCAGTTTTGACTTTTGGTTTTATGTGCTGGTTTGGAGGGCTAAGTGTAAAGAACAAGAGGGTGCTTGACATATTGGTGAGAATGTGTGCGAGAGTGACGGGTAAAGACAAAACAGTTTGAGAGAACTGCATGAATACCGTGTGGTGAGGAAGGCGGGAGTGGTTATGAAAGACACTTCACATGTTTTAGCAAAGTATTATGAAATGTTGCCCTCTGGTCGCAGACTGCGTGTGCCTAAATGTTCTCTTGTAAGAACGAAAAACAGTTTTATTCCAAAATCTATTGAGTTTTTAAATAAGCGCTAAGTAATATTTTTGTATATAAGATCTTGATGTTTGATGATGTTAAAGATGTCATTTAATACTGGAAATTTACTATAGATGTAGTCTACTGTGTACTTGTTTTATCTATGTATGTATTGTTTTAATGTTTCATACCGATCAGCAATTGTATGTCATAATTTCTCTGTTGAGATAATAAAGTATTCTTGAACTTGAACTTGAACTTGAGTTACACTGCCTTCAATAGCATGGATCATCAACCGAACGCTTGATCCAAAGGGGGCACCCTATTAGAAATAGTTGACAATGGCAATTTGATCGATAGTGCTTTGAAAAAATTTTCTGAACATAAGAAAAAAAACCGATTATTGAAAACCCGTTGATCCTTCGGATCAGAGTATAAACCGAGGTCAAGTCTGCGGATGGAAGCATTCCATCGAACGGACTTTAAAGATCCCGACGCTCATGTTCTAGAGGGGTGAGTACTAGCTACCTAAATACACCCAGCTAACACTAGACACTCACCCGTCCGCCCAAGAAGAGGTGGGAGGATAGAAGATGCAAAACAAAAATAACATGTAAGACTTGGATTTTAAAAATAAAATCTAATCACGGTTTTGTTCGATTTCAAAATCTGCAATAATACCGACAGCTTGCAACTTGGAATGTCCCTTGCATATTTCAGCAGCTGCCGCTGCATATCACAAACGTTTTTCTCCGTCCACCTTCCTCCCCTCCTCCCACTCTCCTCTTCCTCTCGAATCCTCCCCTCTCACTCCCCCCTCCTTCTCTCTCTCTCTTCTCTCTCTCTCTCTCTCTCTCTCTCTCTCTCTCTCTCTCTCTCTCTCTCTCAAAACGCACCAAGAAAGAAAAAGGCCTACTCTTTGTTCATGTGCTCCCAAGTCCTCGCTTACAACCGCGACTACTGGTTTATTCGGTAAAAAGTCGATTGGGGACACAGTTTCTCGCGGTGTATGCACAGCGAGACTGCATGCGCTCTCGGTTATGCTGTGTCTGTCGCAGCTGGCGTGGTGCATGCAGTGAGATTACCTCTATCGGGGGTTCATTTATGAATACGCGAGTCGTGTTCTGTCTCGTAACAGTGTTCATTACATCAAAGCGCATTTGTGGCCGCGGTGTTGGATCAATTAACAGTATCCTGAATGAGATAACAGTTAATTCTCCCCAAAAAAAAGAGTTAACAGTGTATCAATGCAGAGTGGTGTGCAGAAATCTAAGACAGGGTTGAGCAGTATGGAAACAAGGTTCCAAGTTAGGTGACGAAAGCCGATCTGTCCTGCAAATGTCTTGTGATTGCCAACGAACAACAGTGTTCGGTGTTCTGCTTTCTCTTGATGTTGAGGGCAAATGATCAATGCGTCGATCATTCTGACCCGTGTGTTGATAACATTCACGTCGGGAATACTACTTTTTTTTCTTTTAGATTGTTAGAAAGAAAACTGTATGCTTAACGGATTGTCCACACCGCTACTGATTGGTAAGGAAAATTCTTTGTTTTCCTTCTTTTTTAGGGAAAGTTTGTGGATAGTTGTATCTTAAGGTGAATCTACAGTTATCAAACGGTTTTTTTTAATGCGTAAGGTGAATCTACAGTTATCAAACGGTTTTTTTTTATGCGATCGTCTTTGTTTGCTTTGATTATTATTATTATTATTATTATTATTATTATTATTATTATTATTATTATTATTATTATTATTATTTAGAGTGAGAGAGGGGTAAGAGGAAGGAGGGGGTGGAGGGGAGCGGAGTGCAGATGAAGAGAGAGATCCAGTATGTACAGTAAAAACAGTTGTTTATTTCAAACAAATTCAAACTCAATTTAGTTCAACAAACCTTGATTACCATCAAAACAATTATGTACAGCCATCTGTGTCGCATTTGAATTGATTTTTTAAAGTACATTAAAAAACAAAACAAGACTTGTAATATAAACAAATTTTTCTAAATTATTTGTACATAGATAGATAGATAGATAGATAGATAGATAGATAGATAGATAGATAGATAGATAGATAGATAGATAGATAGATAGATATATAGATAGGTAGATATCCGATCCTTTAACTCGGAGGTCGTGTATACACACACACCCACACCACGCACACCCACACCCACTAACCTTTTTTGTCAATATATTTAGCCTGCCAAAATACAACCGCAGAAATACAGTAGCTATTGCACAACAAAGCACCAATGCGGCATAAGGTAAGGTAAAAAGGTAAAAGTGGTCCCATAGCCTGTGGCCGTATGGGAGCGTGATGTTGGAGATCACACTTATCTTGGGCCAGTGTAATGAGGGTGATGCCCATCTCTCTCCCTCGCTGCTTTACCTTCCCCACCCTTAAGAGAGTGGGTACTCAGTCACAGTTGAGTCAACTGGGGGCGTTGTTATTTGTCGCTTCACGTTTTGCAGGTCACCCATCCAAGTGCTAACCGCACTGGACGATGCTTAACTTGCGACACAGTAGCGAGTGCTCCAACCACTGCGCTATCCGACACCCCATACGACATAAGAGAAGTATAAAATGACAGGTTTAGAAAACAAAGAAAGAGATGAATATATAAGTACAGTTTTGGTTTGTTTATAAAAACAAAGCAAAGGACGCATACTATTACAGTTTGTTTATTTTTCAAAACAAAGGAAGAGACACATAAAACTTCAATGCCTAGTGCTCGAGTTGCGCTAGGATTATCCATTTTGAACTGTAAAAAAATTATGTTAGATTTTTTATTTGTTCACACTTTATTGTCCCTTTTTATCGTAAAATTCTGGGTTGGCTTCCCCTGACGAAAACGAAGTCGCAGGTTGTGGCGCGTTGGGCTACTTCATATTAGTCGTGTTTTTGAAACTTTGCTGAGGAGTACTTACCGGAATAACCGGAGAAAACCTCCGAGACGTTTCCCGAGTCAACAGTAAATAATATTCGAAGAAACATAACGCACAGATGCTGGATGGATCGATCCCACACCCCTCTGGCGCCATTGGTTTCTGGCCTGTGGCCAAGTCAAGTTAGTCCCGCCTTAGACCACTTGGCCACAACGCTCGCACTACTATGACAACAATGCCATTTTCCAAGTCAACTCATTGTCACTATAAAACAATACCACATCCTATTTGATTCCCTGTTCCTTTAATGCATATATATTGTGTATGGAGGTAAACATCGCCGGGCTTTGAGCCTGATTGGAATTTTTGCAAAAAGCGCGTATATATCATCCAGTATTAATAATAATAATAATAATAATAATAATAATAATAATAATAATAATAATAATAATAATAATAATAGTAATAATAATAATAATAATAATAATGATAATAATAATAATAATAATAATAATAATAATAATAATAATTATTATTATTATTATTATTATTATTATTATTATTATTATTATTATTATTATTATTTTATTTATTTATTTATTTTTTAATTATTATTATTACGTAATGCGTTTTGCTATATAGTCATTTTGAAGGGGGAGAGATAGGGAGGCGCGGTGGCCGAGTGGTTAGAGCGTTGGCTTGCGGATCTGAAGGTCCCGAGTTCGAGCCCAGGCCGGGGCATTGTGTTGTGTCCTTGGGAAGGACACTTTACTCCCGTTTCCTACTCCTTCGGATGAGAGTATAAACCGAGGTCTAGTCTGTGTCGCATGCATTCCATCATAACAGACTTTAAAGATCATAACGCTCATGTCCTAGACGGGTGAGTGCCGGTGACAAGAACACACCCAGCATTTCCCCCTGGGTTAAGCGCTTTATTTCGGGCTGCTGTACTTTCGAAAATGAAAGTGCCCGAATTTCACCTCGGTGATAATAAAGTTGTTAAAATACAAAAAAATAAAACGAAATTTAGAACGTGAACTTTCTAATGTTCATGGACCAACTTCAATGACTTTTTTTTTAAGTGTGAAAGGACAACATGTGGTGTTTAAATGTCCCCCGATAGATCCAAACCTTTAATAAGGTTTTGAGCAAATTGACTTGAGTGATTTGTGAGGCTATTATTGAACAAGAACAGAGGGCTGGCTGCGTCAATATGCGTGGAAGTGGTTTATTAGAAAATTTTATTAGCTTTAGAGTTTAGCTTTAAGCTAGTGATAAGAGCTCTATGCTCGATGTTTTACAGGTTTTGGTCACAATCGAATCTTGTTTAATAAGAATCAGATCTTTTTATGTAGAAAAATGAACGATATCTCAGGGTTCCCAATGTAAGCATTTTCTACTGATCTTTCTAGTTCATTTAATGGTTCAGTTCATCAGGTCCATCAGGTCATCAGAATAGACCAGGTGACCTTCCGATTTCTTCTGGTTCTTCTTCTTGTTCTTTTTGTTTTTCATTGTTCGTAGTAGTAGTAGTAGTAGTAGTAGTAGTAGTAGTAGTAGTAGTAGTAGTAGTAGTAGTAGTAGTAGTAGTAAAGCAACAACCATGTAATGTAATCTTCTTTTTCTTCTTCTTTTTCTTCTTCTTCTTCTTCTTCTTCTTCTTCTTCTTCTTCTTCAAGCGCTTTTTCTTATTATTGTTCTATGTGTTCTGTTCTTCTTGTTCTCAAACATATTTTTTGTTCTATCGTAAAATGCATGCAACTCTATATACTATACAGCTAAACTCTCTCCGTGTGCACATCTTTCTCTATTCCTTGATTTAAATTCACCATTTGGGTTATTGTGTTAAATATAGACCTAGGAGTTCTCTGTGCTCACCAATCAATATGTCTGTCTTCAAACTGTGTGTTTAGAGAGAAGAAGGGGGGAAGAGAGGGAGAGAGATAGAGACAGAGAAAGGGAGTGGGTGGGTGGGTGGGTGGGGGGTTGGGATGGTGGGGGGAGACAGAGACAGACGAAGAGATTAAGTAAAGTACGTTGTAAGCTGCAAAATTTAGGACTTTTCTTAATATAAGATAAATAATGTATGTGCATGAAGTATGCATGAGTTTGATTGTTACACAGAAACGACTTTTGATTGTTACATAGAAAAGACTGAACTTTTAAATCTGCATAATGCGTCAAGTCATGTGACGAAATATCTGACTCATTGTTATGACAAGGGTAATTTTATGCACAGTAATCTGTCAGTCTGTTTCTCTCTCTCTCTCCTCTCTCTCTCTCTCCCCTCTCTCTCCCTCCCCCCTCTCTCTCCCTCCCCTCTCTCTCTCTCTCTCTCTCTCTCTCTCTCTCTCTTTCTTAATATCTTTACTATTCACGCGTTTTTTTCTTCCTCGTCTTTTCACTTCTAGAAGCCTCTTCATTTAAGTGTGCATATGTGTTTGGGTGTGTGTGTGTGTGTGCGTGCGTGGGTTGTGTGTGTGTGTGCATGACATACGCTTTTTCTTTGTCCATTCAAATCTAAAACGCTGTGTGCTCGCACATCAATCTCAAACTCTAAAAATAGGGATACTGTCACCACGATACGCCCGAGGGTCGTATAAACGTACCCGGTTTGGTTCTGGTAATACCTGTAATTTTGAACCCGCCTTACTTGTATTTTGGAATCTTATCGCAGGTCTGCTACCTGTATCTAACCTCAGCCTGCATTAACGATGTCTCCACAGTCACTTCGTTCACTGTACTTCCTATATTTAAGCCTGTAGTGTTAAATCCTTTACTTTAGCGCGACCTATCCCTTTTCTTGCAATCACAATTCTCTGACAGCAAATTGCAGTGCAAGATCTATTAGTTGTACTGAACGCCGCTGAACATTGTGGAGTGGTAGTTGTCTGGTTTCAGTTTGTCTGTGTGTGTATGTGTGCGTGTGTGTGTGTGTGTGTGTGTGTGTGTGTGTGTGTGTGTGTGTTTAGACGACGTTCTTGTGACATGCACTTAAAAATAAAAATACGGTTTTTTGACGGTGTTCCGTTCTAGTTAGGGTTAGGGTTAGAAGACTTAACAGTATTTACATTTTCTCAGAATAGGGTAGACGAATTGACATCATTTTAAAGATGTAACTAATTTGGAGAAACTGTGAAGTCGTTAGCTTCTCTCTAACCATACTCTATCCTCTGTGTTTATATCAATCCACATTGGCTGGTTTTATTCTTTTGTTAGCGTTCTTTCGCCTTTTCTTCAAATCTTTAAATTGTTGTTGTTGTTGTTGTTGTTGTTGTTGTTGTTCTTCTTCTTCTTCTTCTTCTTCTTCTTCTTCTTCTTCTTCTTCTTCTTTCTATCTTTATTTATTTCTTTATTTTTCTTCTTCTTCTTCTTCTTCTTCTTCTTCTTCTTCTTCTTCTTCTTCTTCTTCTTCTTCTAGGACATGAGCGTCAGGATCTTTAAATTCCGTGAGATGGAATGCATGCGTGTACAGACTAGACCTCGGTTTATACTCTCTTACCTTTAGACTAGCTATATCTCAGCCCAGTACTTGTAACCACTGTATCACAAACTTTAATTAACTCTCTTGCTTCTGTTTTTCTTCTTCTTCTTCCTCTTCTTCTTCTTCTTCTTCTTCTTCTTCTTCTTTTTCTTCTTCTTCTTCTAGGACATGAGCGTCAGGATCTTTAAATTCCGTGAGATGGAATGCATGCGTGTACAGACTAGACCTCGGTTTATACTCTCTTACCTTTAGACTAGCTATATCTCAGCCCAGTACTTGTAACCACTGTATCACAAACTTTAATTAACTCTCTTGCTTCTGTGTTCAACCTTTTCTTGCAGTCACTCTAAATTTTAAAAAATATAAACATTGTTCTCTCTTCCCACTTTTGTCATGGCTAGCTCCTTAGATCGCCGCTTTTTGAGCTTTATTGAAGATAAGCGCGTGATAGCATCCTGTATTTTTTAAAATTTTTATTTTATTTCTTCTTATTATCCTTAATAACTCACCTGAAATGTACAACCTTTACATGTACGTAGAATATCACAATATATTACTGTTGTAATTCCTTGTTAGTTATGTCTTTAATGTGGTCGTGTTTTTTTTATATCACTGAATATATTTTATTGTCCTAATAATTTGATTTTCTTAGGTAACGTTTGATTGCTGTGGTGTTTGAGAACGTATATGCCAATGAACGGTGACGCTATAGCTGATAATTTAGTCAGTGGCTTTGACTTGTCTTTCTCATAATTATGTGTGTATTTAGATCTACGTTACGCTCAAGATTCAAGATATATTTGTTGTTATCATAACTGACCAGGAAACGTGTTGCCCGCGTTTAAAATGTCCTTGTGTACAATTGAGGACTGTAGATCATCCTGTGTCTTGTATTAAGTGCACTACCTCTTTATCTAAATGAAACTGAAACTCTTTCTCTTCTATGAGCGTTACCTGCATAGCCTGTGGTGGTGGTGGTGGTGGTGGTGGTGGTGGTTTTACTGCTGCTACCTTCTATCACAATTTATAACGCAGTTCTTAAGGCACTGTCTATATTTAAACGCTCTTTGTTGCCTTAAGTTCAATTCTTGCCTGTACTTCCTGAATTGTTCAACCCGTTCGACATGGTGGCACTCCACATTTTCCCTCTCACCCTTTTCCTCGCTATATTGGCGGAATGTCAAGAGAAAAACGTGTGCTGCTTGTCGTTGCGGTTTCGTTGCCGTTCCGCACATATTATGGACATGTATACCAAACCATTTTTTCCCCTTCTTATTTTTATTGCCTTTGCCGCTTCGTTGCCTTGCCGTTGCGGTTTCGTTGCGGTGCCACCCTTATGAACCTCGTAGAGCTTTTATTTGTTGAAGACCAGACGGAGAGCTGAAAGTCACCAGGACATCAGGTACACCAGATGAAAGATTCTTCATCCATATACAGTATTTCGCTTAAAAAACAAAACAAAACAAAACAAAACACTTTCTTAGGAGTTAATTACAAGCCAACTTTCTTGGGAAGCGAACATTATTTTCAGTCCCGCCGGTCGGCGTTTCGTTACAACAAAAAAGATATTACTCTTCCTTACCAGAACTTGGTTTAGGCCTGATCGTTTGTTTGAAAGCGTAGGCCTTAAGACCTGTGACGCTGGGGACGGTTTACCTGTATTTCCACCTTGGCTAATATCGGGGTGGCGCTGTGTACCCGTACCCCTCATTATGCGCCCGGCTTCCCGGACTAATGGCCCTCCTTTCATAACACTGCTCCACACTCCGGACGTCTTGACTGGTTTTAGCAGATGAAGTCAATCATAGCACATAATGATGTTGTTCTTTGCTTGCATATAATTGACTTTCCAAGGAATGATAACATTATTTATAATGTATCTATGTAGTTTCAAACATTTTATTTCATCAATCTTATATAGCGCTTTTCCAGCTCAAGAGCTGCTCAAGGCGCTGGTCGATACAGGATCTAACTCAAGCCGTGCCGAGGCTCCCACCTGCGGCGCACTGTCTGACGCCCAGATGACTGAGCACAATCCTGGGCGACCGGGGATGGGGAGAAGGGACCTAGTGCGTGTTGGGTGTATTTGTGTTGCCGGCACTCACCCGTCTAGGACATGAGCGTCAGGATCTTTAAGGTACATGCGACGGTATGCGTGCTCAGACTAGACCTAAGTATATAATCTCATCGGAAGGATGTGTATGTATGTATGTATGTATGTATGTGTGTATGTATGTATGCATGTATGTATGTATGTATCTATGTAGGTAGATATGTAAGGTTGTATGTATGTATGTAAGGTTGTATTTATGTATGCATGTAAGGTTGTATGTATGTATTTATGTAAGGTTGTATGTATGTATACCCCTGTTGGGGTGCCGGGGGTTTCAGTATAAACAGTATCCCCACTTTCTGGAAATTTATTGCTTTAAATTCCCACTGTCGCTGTCTTTCTTATTTGTTCTTTCTCATTCCTGCTCTGTTTTATCAATCTGCTATACTATCTTCTTCTTTGCTAGACCAGTCACCTACCCTTTTTCTTGAAAACTCTTCTGGGACAAGACTCCTTATTTGTGTATGAGGTCTGTTGAATCAGCTTGGAAATTTTGGACGCTTTTTGCCAGGTGGTCACTAGGGCTTCCTATGATGTTATTATTTAGCAATGTAGGCATTTTATATGTATGTGTTTTGTTGATAATTTATAATGATGTTTGTATTCGATTTTGTTTTTGTAAACGGGGGTTCGATAAATTAGAGTACAGCCTCAGCGTCACCTGCGTGGGATGTCTTTATTGTAAAGTGACTGGCTGGTGGAGAGCTTTCAGTTTTACCACTAGGGTTGTTTCGGCAGATCTTTTATGCGGATCAGGGGTTGTCCGGTCCTGATTTGGCTCGGAAGAGTCCGCTGGACCTAAAGCAATAATCATGTAATGTAATGTATGTATGTATGTATGTATGTATGTATGTATGTATGTAAGGTTGTATATATGTATCATACATACATACATTATGTATGTATGTATGTATGTAAGGTTGTATGTATGTATGTATGTAGGTAGGTAGGTAGGTATATAAGGTTGTATGTCTGTATGTATGTCATTTATGTATGTTTGTATGTATGTAAGGTTGTATGTGTGAATGTATGTATATAAGGTTGTATGTAAGGTTGTATGTATGTATGGTTCTATGTATGTCTGTATGTGTGTATGTATGTATGTATGTATGTATGTATGTATGTATGTATGTAAGGTTTTATGTATGTATGTATGTATGCATGCATGTGTGATTTGATAAGCAATATATTTGTTCAAGTTGTAAAGTTTACTGCAAGTGTTGTGCAGTCCAAACCACACTTCTACCCTACACCTCCATATTTGTTCCTTATTGGTAATAAAGTCACAAGTCAAGTCCAAATGCTTTATTCCTAACTATCTTAACAGTCATCATTTTCAGTATAATGTAGAAGAATAATCCTCTCAAGTCGTTCTCAACGTTGTCACCGTTTCGTTATCGTCGTCGTTGTTATCATAATCGTCATCATATATCTTCTTCTTCTTCTTCTTCTTCTTCTTCTTCTTCTTCTTCTTCTTCTTCTTCTTCTATCATCTTCGTCTTCTTCTATCATCATCTTCGTCTTCTTCTAACATCATCATCGTCATCATCATCATCATCATGGTTTGTTCTTATTCTTCCTCTTCTTCCTCTTCTTCCACTTCCCTTTTTCACTGTTCCCCTTCCTTGTTCTTCCTCCCATCCTCCTCTTGTACCATCTTCTTCCTTTTCTTCGCTTCTTCTTCTATCACTCTCCTCTTCCTTCTTCTTTCTCTCCTTCATTTATGCTTCTGATCTTGCAGTCTGCCACGTGATTGTTTGATGCTCTCAGTATGTAAATTCAACATTTACCCTCTATTCTTTGTGCTTGCCCCCGTTTGTCCTTCACAGACGCAGTGTGCTAAAGCTAGTGAACATTGATTTTTATTTATCCACAGCTGAAAGGTTGACATATTACTTAGGCGTGAGAACCTCAAGTAGATGTTGACAGAAGAAGAAAGAAATGGAGCAAGAAAGAAGGGGGAGGAGGACACGGAAAAGAGAGAGAGAGAGGGGGGGGGAGGGAGAGAGGGAGAAGGTGGGTGGGGAGAAAGAGGAGAAGAAGCTTAAAAGAACTGTTTAATATTTGTGTACCCCTATAGACACCATTAGACATTTGAGAAGAATAAAAAGAGAAGAATAAAAAGAGAAGAATAAAAACATAAAATGGAGGAGGACGACAAAAAAGAAGAAGTAGGAACAAGATGGAAGAAAATTAAAATCAGCTTCATCAGCCATCCCAGCAAGGTCCTCCTGATAATAATACTCAAC
Source organism: Oncomelania hupensis (assembly GCA_036898135.1). Lineage (NCBI taxonomy): Eukaryota > Metazoa > Mollusca > Gastropoda > Littorinimorpha > Pomatiopsidae > Oncomelania > Oncomelania hupensis. Next base: position 5,458,313 of record CM072525.1, on the reverse strand, counting down.
CGTTTAAAATCCCAAGCTGAACAAATCATAGCTGAAGAATAAGCGGGATTCAGGTCAGGGCGAAGTACCACTGAATAGATTTTCAAACTCTAAATAATCTGTGAGAAATACTTACAGCACCAACAACATCTATATTATGTGTTTGTAGACTTCGAGAAAGCGTTTGACCGAGTCTGGCATTCAGCTCTGTGGGCAAACATGAGAGTGTACAACATCAGCCCTAAATTATTGAAGTCATCAAAAGCCTGTATGACAAGGCTACCAGTGCAGTCCTCCACAACAGCACCATCGGGAACTGGTTCAGAACAACAATCGGTGTGCATCAAGGATGCCTACTCTCTCCAACACTCTTCAACATCTTCCTAGAGCGCATCATGCAGATCACGAAGGCAGTCAGCATAGGGGGTAGAGCAATCTCCAACCTCCGTTTTGCGGATGACATTGATGGATTGGCTGGAGAGGAACAAGAACTTGAACACCACCTCCAAAGCCTTTGGAATGGAAATAAGTGCAAAGAAGACTAAAATGATGACCAACAACACCAAAGGCATCAACATGGACATCAACGTCCAAGGCTAATCCCTCTACACAGTGCATAGCTTCAAATATTTAGGAGCCATTGTATCAGACAATGGATCCCGACAGGAAGTCCTCTTCAGGATCGCACAAACAACTGCTGCCCTGACAAGGTTGAAGCCCATTTCGAAAGACAGGATTGTCTGTAGAGGAACAAGAACTTGAGCAGGTTGTATAGCAGCTTGACACCACCTCCAGAGTCTATGGAATGGAAATAGGTGCAGAAAGGACCAAAATGATGACCAAAAACAACAAAGGCATCAGCAAGGCCAGTCCGTCAACACAGTGCATAGCTTCAAATATTTAGGAGCCATTGTATCAGACAATAGGTCCTAACAGGAAGTCCTCCCCATGATCGCACAAACAACTGCTGAGAAAAGAGATAGATGGAGTACGCTGTGGTGCCTCAACGACCTTTGAGTTACGGGATAGGATAGGACAGTTGCAAAAGTTTGGTTTTTTTCTAAACAGTTTGCGTTAATCTTTTCAATCCTAAGGAAACTATCGTGCAGTGGGTACACAACAGATGAGTAGGCTTAGCCATGTGAACGCTGGGTAGAAACTTTAAAGTATAACACACATTCTGGTATCTTACAATGTTATGTTACTATTCCATTTCTGTCACTGTGTTTATTGCCATTATAAAATCTTGTCTTGTCTTGCAAAGCGACAACCCACATTTTTCTTTCTGAGAAATAAAGAATGCATTGACTTGACTTGACTTGACTTGACTATCTAGGGAGGAGGAAAAATACATCCCTGTTGAAAATTACTAATAACTTGACTAAGGTGCTGGATTATATTGAAAGACGCTTAACTGGGGACTGCCGTGCAATGGTTAAAACAAATATAACAAAAGTGTCCGCTCTGTGAAAACTCATGACACACGCACCAGTGTTGTTTAAATGTTTTGGGAATAACACCTCGATTAACTTCCGCAGGAACTTCGTGATATTTCGGTCAGAACTTATCGAGTGCGCCATTATGAACTTCTCTCTAGAGATGAACGTGAGACACCGGATAATAATTTTTACCCAAGTTCGGATCACAGGACATGTTATTTCATGCAAGTACACTACTAGTCACACAAGTTATACTGGATGTTTAATTACATTACATTACATGATTATTGCTTTAGGTCCAGCGGACTCTTCCGAGCCAAATCAGGACCGGACAACCCCTGATCCGCATAAAAGATCTGCTGAAACAACCCTAGTGGTAAAACTGAAAGCTCTCCACCAGCCAGTCACTTTACAATAAAGACATCCCACGCAGGGGACGCTGAGGCTCTACTCTAATTTATCGGACCCCCGTTTACAAAAACAAAATAGAATACAAACATCATTATAAATTATCAACAAAACGCATGCATATAAAATACCTACATTGCTAAATAATAACATCATAGGAAGCCCCAGTAACCACCTGAAAGAAAGCGTCCAATATTCCCAAGCTGATCCAACAGACCTCACACACAAATGAGGAGTCTTGTCCCGGAAGAGTTTTCAAGAAAAAAGGTTGGTGACTTGTCTAGCGAAGAAGAAGATAGTACAGCAGATTGATAGAACCGAGCAGGAATGAGAAAGAGCAAATGAGAAACACAGCGACAGTGGGAATTTAAAGCACTAAATTTTGCAGAAAGTGGGGATACTATTTATACTGAAACCCCCGGCACCCTAACGGGGGTTGGATGTTTAATAGGGAGTTACTTTTCCACCGCCCTGTACAGTGCGTAGTGGTTTCGGCACAAGCAAGATTTGTTCATGCATGCTCCTTCCAGCTTGGTAACCAACTTGGATGGGGACGTTTAGTACATGCATGGGAGCTGTTAGAACTTGTTTGGGAACGGTCAGTACTTGGATGAAACCACTGAACGACACAAAGAGTGAAACAGCGCACAACACACCTCCAAATCAACCCTTCCAGCTGTAAATGGGAAGGGTCTGTCTGCTTAGTACCAGGGAAGGTAAAGCAGCGATGACGATGATGATGATGATGATGATGATGATGATGATGATGATGATGATGATGATGATGATGATGATGATGTTGATGATGATGATGTCCAGCTTATCCATTCTGGCAGCATGCACTGGGCGTACAGGAAGATGAGATGACGCTGGCTTTGAGAAAAGAAGGTGCCAAGCGCCGCAACTCTCTCCCTACTACCAAAAAGGTCACGGAAATGTCCTTTGGCCTTTAATTTAACATGCTGTTATAAGTAGGCCGATGGTCAGAAAACTTTGACCCTGAAGTTTGAAGGGAATAAATTAAGCGAGCTGACCTGCTATTAAAAAAACCAAACTTATCAGGTCAAAATTCTTAATCCCCTCTTTTTTCGTCTCCTCCGCCTCCTTGTTCTTCTTCTCCTCCTTCTTCATTTGTGTAAGATGTATTGAACCTTTTTGCTAGCGTGAAGCGGTTCAATCTGACATGAAGTATAGGACTGTAACAGCATGCATCACAAGTAGTGGTACGGCCCTTAGGCGACCGCGCAAAGCATCAATAAAAGGGAAGCGCGTCTATGTTCCTCAGGTCTGTATTCCGCTAGGTATACATGTATCCCCTCCTCTCCCTCCCCCCCCTAAGTCCGTGTTCCCTCACGTCACTATTCCCCCAGGTCTTGGTTCCTTTGTACCCCCCCAAAGCTTTGTTCCCACATAATCATGTGACTGAGGGTTTTTCCCCGGTGTTACATCGTCAAAGTTCCGGGTTTCTTATTGTGGCCGGGCGACCTTGCGCATGCGCCAGGTCAAGTCCGACCGGCCTTTTCACGATGTTCTTAGGCGTTTTAACCCTAACCCTAAACACTAACCCTAACCCTTACTAGGACTACGATAGCTTTGTGCGCATGCGTCGAATTTTATAAATGCGTCGACCAATCACAATGCTCCCAGACGCTTCCAGTCCAAATATGATATACGAAACTTTAACGATGTCACACCGGGTATACCACTTTTTTTTCCATCCCTTCAAAAATGTATTTGTAGCCGAGCGGAGTACTTAACTCCCACCTCTCAGCCACGCCCTTGAAAACACGGCCCGACCTGAACTGTTATTTGGTATTTATCCCGCGTAAGATGGAGATAAAGATTGTTGCCTTCAAAGGCGGGGAAGCGTGTCGATGGTAACCCGGTTTGCCGGCTACCAGAGCCACGACACTCTCTACAAGTCACTGCCATTGACCTGCATAAAATGCCTGCCCACAATATAGTCCTGCTCACCACCAAAAGCACAAGACGAATGGTCAGGCGGGGAGACCATATGTCGCGTCGCCTTGTCCTGCATAACCCAACGGCCACACCAAAAGATTGTGCATAGCAGGAGCCACCCAAGGCTAGTCTAACCAACACATGGAAGGTAGACAATCTCTCCCAAGCGTGAACAGTCGCCTCCCATTCAGCCACATTTTGGATGCAGTCAATCTAGATTTTTTTTAAAATAAACATTAATTTCTCAACCACCTTCAACAAATAGCGATCTCTTCAGAACGCCGCCTTTGAGTCCAATGGAAGAAAAAGCGAGTGATAGCGTCCTGTATTATTATTATTATTATTATTATTATTATTATTATTATTATTATTATTATTATTATTACTGACCCTCGGGAGCATAGAACTGCGATAATATAAAACTGAGGAAATTTAGTCCCGAGGGAACATGGACCTAAAAAGCGTTGATTTTAACATAGACCGATAAGAACATGGACTTAGAACGGAGGGAACATCTTCGAACCTTGGAGAACACCGGACGCGCTGCAATAAAATTCGCGCTGCATAAGCACACTTTAATATAATAGGCCAATGCATGCGCGAGGCGGCCATTTTATGTCTTGTGGCAATCCGGTATGCGCATGTTGAGTTTGGACATGGATTTCCCATCAGTTAGCGGTGTAGCTTGCGTCACTGGGGATGGTAAACGAGCTTTTGATCACGCATAGTGTTGCTGCATTGATGATATTGATTGCTTTCCGATCGCTTCAACTGTAACCTACTTGAAGTAAGCTCCGGCTGCGTCGATCCTCCGCTCCCCTCCCTGGCTAACCAGGATTGTGGGGTAATCTAGGCCTACCTTGTCTTCGTTTCTGACTACACTATTGATCAGTTTGAGTCATTATTGAGCAGTCCCTTCAACATACAACTAACATACTAATTAGGCCTACTCCGATTTATTTGGCCTTGGATTTTAAGTTAAGTGAAGTTGATCATTTGCTTGTGGGTGCGTGTTTATGTGTGCAATCGCATATTGATAACTTTTATTGCTTATTGATCCAATCGCTTCGACAGACAAGATACTGATTGTGCACTAACAGGCCAAATCCGATTTTGTTTTTGATAAGTGAACTCATTTGTTGTTGTCTGAGCGGGTGTGTCTTTAGATGCAATCAGCATTAAGAGACATTGTTAATAATTTAATTGTTCATGGTGCGTGTTTGTGTGTGTATGTAGCCTATGTTTTGCGTGTATGCTTATGGTCTAAAAACACAATGTATACAGACCTTAAATGAAATACTTGAAATGAATGAAATGCAGCATTGAGATGATTTTCTAATCCCTTCAACTACGATTTTCACTGGTGGTTGTGCACAAAACGGATTTGTGGGAGGTAGGTAGAGGGGGGAGGTGGGGTGAGTGTATTTGGATGTAACGAGCATTGAGAAGACTTTCTAATCACGTCAACTGCGATCCAAATTGGTGGTTGTGCACAAAAGAAGTTTGTGCGTGGGTATATTGTTTTAGGCGTGATCAGCATTCTGATGATGCTTTCTAATCACTTCTACTGCGGACTTTCCCCAGAGGTTTTGGTGTAAAATTAATGTGCTGGCGTGGTGGGGGGGGGGGGGGGGGGGGGTATGCGTTTGTTTCTAGGTGTGGTTGCATTTCTCCGACGATTCCTCTATTGATTACTTTCTGATCGCTTCAAATCAACAAACAAGAAGTGGGTTACCGTGTTTAGGCTGCGAACTATTGTTACGTGGTTTTAATGGTGAACAACATTGGAGGTCTGTGTTGGTGTTGATTACCATAGGAAAGGAGAAGAAGGGGGGGGGGAGAATGGGGTTATGTTTGTACGTTCATCATATTCCCTGCTGGGATTAGTACAGTGATTCTGCAGCATATGCCTGTTTCATTTGAATTGTATTACGAAGGCAATGTTGCATGAAGTTTGTGATTTTTGTTTGGTATTACCACAAAATGCATGTCTAACTGAAAATGCTGCACAACAGTCATTTTGTTTGGGAATTTGTGTGTGTGTGTTATTGTTTTTTTTTGTGTTTTGTTTTGTTTTTGTGTTACAGCAAAATGCAGTGGAATCTTCCTTTAAGTGGTCGTGGAATTTAAATATATGCAGGTTTAGTGTACGAAAGGGATTATGATCAACGCTGTGGACGTTAAATGTTCGCCAGAGAGAGAGAGAGAGAGAGAGAGAGAGAGAGAGAGAGACAGACAGACAGACAGACAGACAGACAGACAGACAGACAGAGAAACAGAGAAACAAAGAGAAAGAGTTAATATCCTGCCTGCCTGTATGTGCAAATTTGTGTAGGAGTTTTAAAGTATAGGTCTACAGTTTAACTGCACTTCATCAGTTTATCACAGACTTGCTTGTTTTAAGTTAACTCCATCAAGAACTGCACTATACCACCTTATTAGTTTGATGGAAACACCGCCATTACCATTTGTAATTCCCGCAATCTACTCGTCCCTAAGGTAAAAAGATAAAGGTAGTCCCATAGCCTTGTGGCCGTAGGGGAGCGTGATGTTGGAGATCACACTTATCTTGGGCCAGCGTAATGAGGGTGATGCCCATCTCTCTTCCTCGCTGCTTTACCTTCCCCACCCTTAAGAGAGTAGGTACTCAGTCACAGTTGAGTCAACTGGGGACGTTGTTATTTGTCGCTTCACGTTTTGCGGTCACCCATCCAAGTGCTAACCGCACTGGACGGTGCTTAACTTGCGACACAGTAGCGAGTGCTCCAACCACTGCGCTATCCGACACCCTACGCTGCCAAAAATAGTGATATTGTTGGCTGATGTCATATAGAAACTCCAATGATTATAGAGGTAGTCTTAACAACACTATCATTATCAACCTCTTTCGTGTTCTTCGTCTTGTTGAGTTCCTACAGAAATGCATGTCTAACTTCAGTTTCAGTAGGCCGGTGTATTGTTTTATTGTGCATTTTATTCTTTTATTTGTTTCAAATATTTGCTTCTGAGTTTTAACTTTTTGTCTTTACTCAATAAAACTTGTCCGTTTTTATTTTCACTTACACCCTTTTGCTTATTTTTGTTTCAGAACGAAGAATACTGGATTGTGGACTGTAGCACAAATACAACCAACAGGACTGAGGAATTTTACAGAGATTTAAAATCAACATTTTGAAGTGACATTGTGAAGTAATGTATGAGACTGATCGTCTGGCTAGCATTCTTCACACTCGCCTCAGATTTACACAGTTGATTCTCCTCCATATTCCTGGGTCTGCTCATCATTATCTGCAATTGGATTCCAACTGATTTTACTTGAATAAAGAGTCTTGTTGGATTATAGTGTTGGATAAATATTCATTTGGATTGTAGTGATAAAACTTGAAGATTAACTCTCAACAGCTGCGATAAGAAACATCGTGATTTTGCCATTCCTGTTTGCAAATTGATAAGTCGTCCCAAAACAAGGGGTGCGATATTATTCGCGAAAGACTTGTCGCAACACTTCGCCAGTAAAGCCTTTTAAAGTTATTCCATCCACTGTTTGGAAATACATTGTACAATTTACATTTTGTAAAAAACCCAAACATTGTGTAGTTATGTAACCGCCGAAAAAGGTTGCATTATTCAAGACACCGTTTTTAATATGTGAAGTGAACGGCAGTTGCATATAATCTGAACATCAACTGATTGATCAGTTCAACCGTCAATACAATCATCAACTGTTTGATTTGTTGATTTTTTTTTTGTTTCTCCCATCCACAAGAGAGAAACACAATCCAAAATGTCGTTCTGGAAGTTTTGGGGTAAAAAGAGCAAAGCGAAAGATGACCTTGACATCCGGAAGGAGGATGACCCGGAAGCGGAAAAGCGGAAGTTGCGTCACTCGTTGTCCATTTCGAGGTCGGGCCGCTTTAAACAGAAGAAGAGAGAGAGGGGAGGTATCCTGGACAGACCAGAGCTCTATAACGTCGACCAGCCTGACCATGTGAGTTGCCTGGTTGACTGAACGTTTGTTTTGTTCATCTGTCTTTTGTTCGTCTGAACCATTGTCTGTCTTTTGGCTTCGCGGTGGTCAGTCTGTAAGTTCTCGTTCGCCAACCCTGTTTTGTGTCTAGCCCAGACGATTTGGGCTGGAACTGTCTTGGTAAGCCCTTTCATAGTTCTGCAGTTCTTTGTAAATGGGGGTGATGGTTTTGGAAGTGGTGAGGCTGCCGCTGCTGATGTTGCTGCTGCTGCTGTTGATGATGATGATGATGATGATGATGATGATGATGATGATGATGATGATGATGATGATGACGATGATGATGATGATAACGCTAACGACGATGATGGTTATGATGATTACTAATGGTGGTGACGTCAATAACAAAGGTTATTTTGCTTCTTTTGTTGTTGTTTTTGATGATGATGATGATGATGATGATGATGATGATGATGATGATGATGATGATGATGATGATGATGATGATGATGATGATGATGATAGCACTGCCGAAGAGGACGACGACGACGATGATACTGCTACTTGAATTGATGTTGATGACCGTTATCTGTGGCAGGATTTCCGCCAGGAGAGCTCAGCCTGCAGCGAGACCAGTTCGTCAGCGTCTACTACGTCCAGCAACTCCGAGAGCTCTTCCAATCACACCGCCACCTCCTCATCCCGCTCTTCCAGACCTGGCATCAACCAGCAGCACTTCGCTCCGCCCGGGCAGGGCCCCCGACGCTCAGGCCCCTCCATGCAAGCCACGTGATAGCTGCAATAGGCCACTCAGATTGAAAGCTTTTGTGTCACGTGACTGTTTTGCCCACGAACGATTTGTGGAAATTCTGTGATGAGCCTGAACTGATGTAATCAGGAGAGTTGTTTTCAGTCACGTTACATGACGAAGTCTAAAACATATATATTCAAGCAAAAAAAACGGTTGGTTCGTGTTTTCATTTTTTTAATTTAATTTGTCAGCCAATCGTTGGAGCGGAATCGTCTCACGTGACGAAGTTTGATTTTGTCAGCCAATCAGAGAAGTGGATTCTTGTCACGTGGTTGCTATCAAAAAATACTTGAATTTCAATTTATATTAATCAACGGATCAATGGAAGGGATTTTTGTCACGTGACTTTTGGAGGCCAATCAGTCTGCTGCATGGAAATTTTTGGCTGTGGAATACAACTGATTGGTTTGTCATTTCCAGAACAAGGAACTTGTTGTGATGTGTCTTTCATGCTCGTGCGGACAATGAGGAGATTGTGTCCTGTGGTGAGGGTTTATGAACAGTTATGTCTTCGCTTGGGCTGCACACAGCAGTTTAGCCTTTGTAGTTTTCCACAAAAAAAAACAATTTTTGACTTTTTATCCCATTTTTCTTTGGAATAGTATTTGATTTCAGTTCATAAAAACTGATTGATTCATATGTGCTAGTTTTAGACATTTGTTAAAAACATTTTCCCTTGCAGATTAGCCTGGGCTTCATCCTATCTCGAATATGACAATTTGTGTTTTATTCATCTGATTAGCTAAATGACCAATCATGTTTCCTTATTTAATCATGTGGTGCGTCAGGTGATTGACTCAATGGCCAATCATGCATCCTTAATTAATCACGTGAAATAATCTTTCCAATTGTTTTAGAGTCCTAGTTGGATAATAATAGTTAACAGTGAATTCCAGTTGCCATATCATTGGCTTTGGTTGTTATTAGTAACCCATTTTACATCAGATGTTTTTAGATCCATTTTTTGTTCTCAGAAAATAGGCACAAAAAGTAACTAATTGGAGTTCCTCCCCCCTTCCCCTCCCCCCCCCAAAAAAACCCACACACTCCTTATCTCACAATTCATTTCAAATAACAGGATTATTTTAAATAGTCATTATGTTGTGAGTTTGAGTATTAGATGAAGCAATAACTGACAGCTTTATCAAATGATTCATTTTTTGTGCTTTTTCCCTCGCTTTATTGGTGCATGAAGCAAAGTTTAAAATGTTCTTAATGCAAAAAAAAAAAAAAGTTGAAATTGGAATGTCAATAATTGTAGTGTGCCAAATGAAATTGGTAATACTATCTGTTGACAGAGCTATCTGTTGTTGTTTCACAGTTCCAAATTGAGATCAATAACCAGAACTACGAACCTGTTTTATATATTAAATTGTAACTAAGCCCAAAGAGACGTTGTTCGTTAGATGTATGCACCATATTAAATTGCCTGTTACGCACAAACAAAATGAATAAATTTTAAAGAAACTAAAGAACAAATAAATATGAATACTTATAATCTATATCCAACGTTGAACCCACTCATCCGAACAGATCTCAAAACGTATCCAATATATTATCCAATATTCTTGTATCATCCGTGTTTTATGCTGCTGTATTCATAATGATAAAGACAGACCATCTGACCGCTATAGCCCCTGCAATGCTAGACAGCAGTTGAGCACTTAAAAGATTGCTTGATGCGGATGCTGTACAAATAGATACAGCACAATCCCTAACGCCAATTGGGCACGAGATCACAACGTAATATTAATATACACAATTGTTTCAGTGAAACAGTAATTTCTTGGGGGGCGTTTCGGCCAATATTAATTAGTTTTTGCCGTGCAACAGATTTACTACATTACTAATGATACACTTAATGCATTGAAAAGGTTATACACTATTAATTATTTTAAGTGATGTGATTAGTTTTGAATTCGTGTTTCGTAGAGTTCAATTGGTATATAATGTCACAAAATAATGAGAAAACAGTGAGATGGTACATATAAGGGCCCTTTTGTAACTTCATCCAGAAAAAAATTACAGACAATTTCTTTCAATAATTAAGTGGTGTGTATGCTACACATTGGTGAATATTTGAATTTGTAAAAATCCTAGCTTTCTTCTAAAAACACTTTGCAAAAATACCTATAATTTTAAATGAATTCGGTGGGTTGTTGTTGTTTTTTTAGTATATCCGTATATTCTCCATTAATTTGACATGAGATTTTTTTTCTCGGTACGCTCTGCTTGTATGTCGTGTCAATAGTGATTGTATGTCTGATCCCATAGTAGTTCTTCGGCAGTGCTTTGCCACTTTGAATATGTGTTGTTTTTTCTCCTCATATTTATGATGATGATGTTCTGTCATATTTTTGCCTTAGGTCTCCTGCATAGGATGAGGCAATTGGAATGCCATTTGTTACTTAATAAACAAAAAACAAATATATATGAATTAGAAAACTTAAAATATCGTAAAATTATTAATAATAATAATAATAATAATAATAATAATAATAATAATAATAATAATAATAATAATAATAATAATAATAATTAAGAAGAAGAAGAAGAAGAACAACATTCTGTCTTAAGTTGAAGGCTGTATCAGCTACAGCAATGCATATAGAAAACAACGTGATCGGAACCAGAAAATACTAATAACAGAGTTGGCTACACCAAGTCACGACAAGGTGTTACACACGACGTGACCCGCTATTATGTGTCATTTGAGCCCTCTTGGCCTGGGTGTAGGAACCTAGCGTTCTTCTCTTACAGGTAAACAACGTGGTACACCTTTACAGTACGGCTCAACACGTGCGAACTGTTAATTGTATGGTGTTGCTGGACTAGGCGTAGTAGTTAACGTAGAACTGTACAAGACTCAAGAACTTCTTAAGGAATAGTTCTGTAGGTAATTATATGGTAGGTCAGCAGACTGTACATTTGCAAAATACGAACTGTATTGTACAATAATTTGTTGCTGTCACTGTAAACACGGAAATTCTTTGATTGTCAGCAAATAAGAAAGCATTACGAATTTGTAAGGTACTGTTAATTATTTATTTAATACCCGTCTACTGCTAGAGTATATAATATATTTGAGAGCTTTCAGAAATGCGGGGATAAAACGGGTACCTTAAAAAGGTTGTGAAGAAGTAAAACTGCTTGAAGAAAGTATATATAGTCGGGCCTTAGGAAGAAACTCCTTCTGTGGGATATGATGGTTACATGTTTAAAAAAATAAAATAACAGGTGAGTCCTGTAATGCATCAGCAATTCAATATTCTTTGTATGGTACTCAGATGTTTGAGGTGTGCTAGTTCAAAGTTATTAAGGTTTCCCATGGACCAATGTGCGTTAATTATTTGAGTCCCGTTTCTACCCCAATTCAAAATACATTTATATACAAAAGTTAGTAAGGGGATTAAGTAAACATGGTAGTTCTGCTTAAAAACAGGTATGGAAGCTTTGGGAGAGTATAGGAAGTGTTGTATTAGTAATCAGCTCTCTCTCTCTTTCTTTCTCTCCCTCTCCCCCACCTTCTCCCCCACCCTCTCTCTCTCTCTCTCTCTCTCTCTCTCGTTCGTTCGTTATCGTTAGTTCTTATCATGTGTGTATGTATATGTGCTCAATATGAGTACAGCGGGTTCAGTAACTTGAAGTAGGGTCATGCCATTAGCTGTTGGTGTGCCTGTGGGCGCAGATCGTGTCAACATTTAACCCCTAGCGGTATTTTTCCGCATGAATACATCCGCGGTTTAATTGAGTTCTCAGTTCGTTCTGCTTCAGTTAGTACTTAGTACTATTGATACCTGAGAGTAATGGTACCACCAACATTTAGTAACGGTACTGCTTAAGCAGCTAAAGTTCAAGGGAATATTACTTAGATTTGCCCCCTTTGTAAACTACTATTCATATCAATTCGATTCGTTCCGTTCCTGCTGGTATTAACGTTTATTAGTAGGCATGCCATTTAATTACATTACTCCTGCCGACTAATATGGGTTGCTATGGGTTTACAATAATTATATTTTTCAAAACAAATCTAACAATCAAAAGAAAACAAAGACAAGAACTGAAATCTAACAATATATTTTTGTTCTGAACTTTACTATTAGCAAGATTAGTCTGGTGCTCTGCGCGAAACCTGTTTATAGGTTGGGATCTATCAGGTGGTATTTAATGAAAGGAGAGCAACTGGCGTTTAGATACCACCGGACAACTGAGCACTATCCTGGCCAGCCAGGGATGGGGGAGAAGGACCAAGTGCATACAGGGTGTGTTCTTGTTACCGGCACTCACCCGTCTAGGACATGAGCGTCAGGATCTTTAAAGTCCGTTAGGATGGAATGTATGCGACACACAGACTAGACCTCGGTTTATACTCTCATCCGAAGGAGTAGGAAACGAGAGTTAAGTGTCTTTCCTAGGGACACAACACAATGGCCCGGACAGGGCTCGAACCCGGGACCTTCAGATCCGCAAGCCAAAGCACTACCATTAGACCACCGTGCTTCTCAATTATTATTAAATTATACTAGTTTTGTTTGTACGCTGTTTGCTCACACTACAATGAGTAACGTCACTTTGATTGATCCAAAGTTGCATTCAATTATTATAAAGGCATTATATTGGCTACAATAATTGGGGGGGGGGGGGGATAAAAAGTAAAACACGAAAGTTATCTGTTTTGTAGACTATGCACGCTTTGTTACCAAGTTGTCTTGTTATTTAAAAAAATAGTATCCCCACTTTCTGGAAATTTAGTGCTTTAAATTCCCACTGTCGCTGTCTTTCTCATTTGCTCTTTCTCATTCCTGCTCTGTTCTATCAATCTGCTATATTATCGTCTTCTTCGCTAGCCCAGTCTCCTACCTTTTTTTCTTGAAAACTCTTCCGGGACAAGACTCCTCATTTGTGTATGAGGTCTGTTGGATCAGCTTGGGAATATTGGACGCTTTCTGCCAGGTGGTCACTAGGGCTTCCTATGATGTTATTATTTAGCAATGTAGGCCTTTTATATGTATGTGTTTTGATGATAATTTATAATGATGTTTGTATTCTAGTTTGTTTTTGTAAACGGGGGTTCGATAAGTTGGGGAGAAGCCTCAGCCGTCCCCTGCGTGGGATTTCTTTATTGTAAAGTGACTGGCTGGTGGAGAGTATCCAGTTTTACCACTAGGGTTGTTTCGGCAGATCTTTTATGCGGATCAGGGGTTGTCCGGTCCTGATTTGGCTCGGAAGAGTCCGCTGGACCTAAAACAATAATCATGTAATGTAATGTTATTTAAAATTCAATTCCTTTCATAGCATTCGTTTTGCGCTAATAATAGCAACACTGACATCTAAAAGTACTGTGTAAGGATGAGGGTCGAGGGAGGGAGGAGAATGCGGGCAGTGCTCCGTCTCTTTTCGTTCTACCAGTAACAGATATATCCAGGTTAGGTGTGGGACAGATCAAATCGCCGCAAACTCCACAGGTTATTGACAAATAGTTCTTGTTACGCCCTGCTCATAAACCTTCCTTTCATGGTTTTACGAATTAGCAGTCAAAAGGTGTAGTGCACTTAAGTACCTATTTGAAATATTCAACCTATTGTGGACTACAACCCTTAAAGTATTTTAATCCGAAAGCCTTTTGGAAGTCATTACATTTAGCTATGTTTTTCATCCCTGTGCGGTTCAGCAATAAAATATTCATTGTCGTTACAGTAGCTATTTTAGGTATGTAAAGCATTTGTTGGTTGCAAGAATGAATAGTATTTTAATTCGACAGCCGTTTAAAAGTCATTTGTGTTGTGTTTTTGAGTTTGTTTGTGTTTTTTTTTGCATTTTTTAATGAAAGGAGTCATAGACACGATGCACTTCAGTATTGAAGTTTTGTTGGCAGCGAGAAATTGACGGTATTTTCATTATTCAGCCATTTTAGCCATTTAACATCGCTTTTTTCATTGTTTTAAGGAAATAGCGCGCTTAATTTCAAGTATTTTTAGCATTTTTGGTTGCAATAGCTAACGGTATTATATATATTAATTTAAATTCAGAAACCGTCTAGAAGTCATTCATGTTGCTTTTTCATCCGTTTACTAATCAGCAGTCAAAAGGTGTAGGGCACTTTTAAGTACGTAAATATTTTTTCCGCATTTTGGCTGCAAGAATTAAAGGTATTTTCATGCAAAATGCTTTTAAAAGTCAATGATGATGTAATACACAAATGAAGGTTGGTCCACAAAAATTGAATTTTTTTTTAAATTTAAAATTCAAATGCCTTTGTAAGGCTTTGTCTGTTGCTATATCCAATTGTTTGTTGCATTCACAGTTAAAGTGAAACTTTAAAAGTTACACGCTCACCATTCGTGAACTGCTCAATTCGCTCATATCTCAGCCCCGCGTCGTGAGCTGCTCAATTCGCTTAGATCTCAGCCCCGCGTCCAACCGCTGTAGCTCAGGGGTAGAGCGTTCGCCTGACACGCCGATGACCCGGGTTCGAATCCCGTGGTGGGCAACATAAAAAGTGGCCATTTTCACTGTCCTTCTTAGCAGTGTGATTGCTCTGTGTAAGGTACCGGTGGTTCATTGTTGATTTAGGTCCCTAACCCCGTCTGCCCTATGTCCAATGGTGGGTGCCGTAGACGTTAAACTTCAACGTTCATTCTTTCTCAGCCCCACAATATCCCTCTCCCCTACCCATCAACCCCCATTTCTGTCTAATTCGTAAGACTTTTTACAGTTATTCCGTGCATTGACGGTAAAGGTCACATTATATGTTGAGATCTAAATGCACATGCACAACCCATTCTCTCTCTCTCTCTCTCTCTCTCTCTCTCTCTCTCTCTCTCTCTCTCTCTCTCTCTCTCTCTCTCTCTCTCTTTCTCTCTCTCTTTCTCTCTCCCCTCTCTCTCTCTTACTTTCTTTTCTTTTCTATGGCCGTTCAATATGAAATAGGTAACAAAAACGTCAGGCTAAATTTTAGCGTCTTTCTTTCTGCTTTTTATATCATACAATGTTCTCGGATCAGAATGCGGTCTAGTCGGAGTTTTAATAGTTTTGCATGGTCCTGATTCGGCTCATAGCAGTCCCATAAATATTGATAATTTCATCTAATCTAATCGAATCAGAATTAACGTTCATTACACAGTCTAGTACTGCGACGCACACACACGCGCGCGCGCACACACACACACACACTCTCTCTCTCTCTCTCTCTCTCTCTCTCTCTTTAAACTTCAAGACTATCTTGTGATGAGTATGAAGCTAAACTTCAAAGTTAGTTGACTATCTATAATATTGTTAAAGTTTCGACAATTGTTATCTATTTGTCTGTAGGTCTACTCTCTCTCTCTCTCTCTCTCTCTCTCTCTCTCTCTCTGTGTCTCCCTCTCGATCTCTCTCTCTCTCTTTCTTACAATTAAAATTTTAAGATTAAAACACAGCATGAGTTTCGTATCTCTTGCGATTGCTGTCAAAAGATGCAAAATAAATTTGTGATATAAATGATTGCGTGGTGCTTGATTGTAGTATAATTATTGGCCCATAATTTGATCACAAATACAATACAATACAATACAATACAATACAATACAATACAATATCAGTGGAATTTTTTTACTGAGCTGTCCACTGTCAATGTTTTTGAAATAAGTCAACATTCATGAGATTGTGGACTAGATGGGCAATTTTGAATTCATGTTGTACAAGTCGAATGCCTTACAAGATATGATTGGTACAATTGTGTTACAACGTTACAAAACAGCGTGCCATTGAAGGTACTAAGATCGCCCACAATTATTCAGAAATGAACTCGGTGTGAAAAAGAAATTCATTTTCTGTCTCATTGTATATGCTAATTCATGATTCGTAATTTATGCACATATTTTCTAGATTTCCATGTCCATGATTTGCATAATTCCTATGTACGTATTTGCGGATTTGCACCTCCATGGTTTACATAGTTGGCATGTACATATGATCCGTGGTTCGCATACCTTTTATTCATTTTTTTGAACTTCCATTTTAGCTAGTTTCCTGATTTCAATCCTGCGTTTAAGTTGCCTTTGCTATTTTTTTAAAAATTGTAAATTATATGTCAGTTCATGTTATTTTATGTGTTCCGGTTTCTTAGGATACGAAATTATTACTTTTATGTTTTATTAAAGGTTAATGGCAAAATGCCTGAAAGAGGGAAAGCTTGTACATAGACTGCGCTTTAAAACAAAAACCAACACAAATAAGTGTTTTCACAGATCAGCCTTGCTGACTTAACGATAGAAAGTAGATTACCTTACCATCATGAATGGGTACACTAATAGTAGTAGTAGACCAATAAATTTAAATATGTTACGTAATACAGCTTTTCGATTATTTTTTACCTTGAGATATGTAATGTAATTAAGTTAAGTACATTCTGTAGCTCCGCTTAGTACCATTCTTTGTAACTTCCAGATGTACATCGGCACGCATTTTAATATCATTAGGACGATGTACGCACGAAACTGATTTTATGACAGCTTGTCAGTGCTTTGTTGTTCTTAATGGCTTGATCTGTTGGTACATCTCGTTATTGACGTTGACTGTCAAGAAATCTGAATAACTCGGTAATAGAGATAGCGTCGTAGATTTTCGCTATAGACTCGAAGGTATAGTTAATGATGATGTCCATTTATAACGCGCGCGTCTCCGTCAGTTGGGGAATGCACAGTGCGCTGGTCGATACAGGATCAAACACGAGCCGCCTGAGGTGCCCACCTGTAGCCTTTGGGCGCATAGTCTGACGCCCAGACGACTGGACACAATCCTCGGGGGTTTCAGTATAAATAGTATCCCCACTTTCTGGAAATTTAGTGCTTTAAATTCCCACTGTCACTGTCTTTCTCCTTTGTTCTTTCTTATTCCTACTCTGTCTATCAATCTACTATACTATCTTCTTCTTCGCTAGACCAGTCACCTACCCTTTTTCTTGAAACCCCTACCGGGACAAAACTCCTCATTTGTGTGTGAGGTCTGTTGGATCAGAATATTGGGAATATTGGAATCTTTCTGCCAAATGGTCACTAGGGCTTCCTATGATGTTATTATTTGGCAATGCAGGCATTTTATATGTATGTGTTTTGTTGATATTGTATAATGATGTTTGTATTCTATTTTGTTTTTGTAAACGGGGGTTCGATAAATTAGAATATAGCCTCAGCGTCCCTTGCGTGGGATGTCTTCATTGTAAAGTGACCGGCTGGTAGATTGCTTTCAGTGTTACCACTAGGGTTGTTTCTGCAGATCTTTTTTGCGGATCAGGGGTGAGTCCTCTTTCACTTCTTTGGTCCTGATTTGGCTCGGAAGAGTCCGCTGGACCTAAAGCAATAACCATGTAATGTAAAGTACTGGGCACAATCCTGTGCGACCGGGGTGTGAGGGGAGGGGACCTAGTGCGTGCTGGGTGCATTTGTATAGCCGGAACTCTCCCGTCTAGGACATGAGCATCGGGATCTTTAAAGTCCATGCGATGGAACACGTGCACAGAGTAGACCTCAGTTTATACTCACATCCGAAAGAGTAGGAGCGCAGGGTCTCCTTTTTGTTCTTTTTCTCGCGGCTCCCTCTCCCCTACACCGTTAAGGGCGTTTGAAGCACCGCCTGTACAGGCTGTAATGTTATTGCCTGACATACCAGTACACGGCCTACACCACGGACTTAACTGGGCTCCATAGTTCTACGGTATGAAATTACTTTAATCACACACACACATACACACCCACCCACCCACCCCCACACACGCACACACACACACACACACACAGGTGTGTATTCATGACAAAATGGGTGATTGGACAAAAGGGTTCCTCATTGTTTTTTAATGTAATTCCCCATCCCCCCTTTTCCCCTTTTTTGGCTAAAATGCCCCCTTCCAAAAGATAGCACAATGGCGTTCTGGAAAACGCTTGCTCATTAGCTGATGATGAATGGAAGGGTCGTTGACCCTTTCAAAATATGTTCAACTCGCATTCTGTAATGCGCATGCTAAATCTCCCCTGTCTCTCTAATAAGACATCTTGGTAGTTTTCCGAGACAGATTGACAGCGGACGCTCCTGTGTGTGTTTGAAACACTCGGATTTCGAAAATAAATTGGTCAAAATGAGGACTTTTGTTAAAAGTTAAAATATGGTAACCTGCAGCGTTTTCTTACGATTTTTAAGTGATAAAAAAAACCGGGGTTTAAAAATGCCACCCAAGTTTTGTTTTCGGACTCCATTTTACAAGAGTATTGACAAATTGAATAAGCTTACCTAAATTTGCCATGAATACACACACACACACACACACACGCACACACACACACACACACGCATACACTAAACCCATACGCCGATACACGCAAAATTACATGCGAATATTTGTAGAGTATATTTTTTTTTGGAGGGGGAGGTCTAATTGCAGTTTAGTTTATGTATTCAAAAGTAACAGTTCCAACAATCATAGTTTTCCGATAGATGCGGTTTCTGCAGTCTAATCAGCTGACGTTTCCAGCAGTCAGGTTTACAGTTCCAACAATCATAGTTTCCCGATAGATGCGGTTTCTGCAGTCTAATCAGCTGACGTTTCGAGCAGTCAGGTTTACAGTTCCAACAGTCGTAGTTTACTGATAGAGGCGGTTTCTGCAGTTCCAGCAGTCATAGTTTACAGATATAGGCAGTTTCTGCAGTCTAATCGAAAATAGATCTAGCCATGACCAGATTGCCAGATTGTTCTATGTAGTTTAGAAATATTCATTGTGTACTATTATTTGCTTGGTAGTTTGCCAGATTCTTTACCAGGTAAAGATCTCAAGATGTTTTATAAAATGTTTTTGTGTAGGGGAAAAACATGTTACCCTAAAACTGGATTTGTTGATAACGTACATACATTTCCCTACAATGCACAAATTATACAATTTTATTTGTTATTTTTCATTCTTTTATTATTGTTTTCTTTGAGCAGTGATAGTAAGCTTAAAGTTTTGTTTCAGATTTTTGACAATGAAATTAATTTGTGTTATTACAGAGTGGCAATATTATGATATAAACCTAAGTCCTTGTACATATCAAATTGTAAATAGAGAATACATATTCGGAGTGAATAATATTTTACCTGCCTTGTGTTGTATCTTCGGTGTCTCTCTTTTGTTTTGTTTTTTTGTTTATTTGTGTGTTAAAAATATAGTGTGCGTCTTTCTTCTTCTTCTTCTTCTTCTTCTTCTTCTTCTTCTTCTTCTTCTTCTTCTTCTTCTTCTTCTCTCTCTCTCTCTCTCTCTCTCTCTTTGTAGCAGAAGTGGAAAGATTATGACTGCCACCATTTCTGGGTGAAATAAGTGTAGAGTTCTTAAGGGTGCATTCTCTTTGTTTAGGGACCACCCAAGGCTCAGTGACCTCGTCGGTACTGAGATGTTCCATGAGCGTAGCATAGTTTAGCGTACCTAACGAACCATCTACTCTCAGAAGTGTGTTGTGTTGTTTTGTGTTGTTGTCAATCTGTACTTCACAGGCCGAGGACTTTATGGTGAGTTGGTGCCCAGTATTTCAATTCCTTAGTGTCTATGCACTCCGAGCATGCGTACGTGAACGAATGATGTTGAATGAGGGGGAAGGGGATATATTTTGTGAAATAGTATTTTTTATATGATTTTCTTGGTTAAATATGTATTATTAATAATGTTGTTGATGTTGTTGCCAAAATAACGTCAAGGGCAATGATGAAGTATACATGATAAAATGAGAGAGAGAGGGGGGTGATGAATATGAAGGAGGGGTGACGTTGTTTTATAGTATGCTAGAGAGGGATAAATGTGAATGAGGGGAGACAATGTACTGTAACATGGAGAGGGGTGATGAAGGTGAGAATGAGGATGAATCAAGATTGGTTGACTGGAAATGGAAGCATAATTATAATGTGTATTTGTATGAACAATCATGTTTATGAGAAGGAATGTAAAATATAGAATTAAAAATTGAAATGTTGTAATGCAAATATAAAAACAGGTCAAGATGGCGGACGGCGGAAGGAGTTATTTCTTATGTATTGTTTACCCTTTGTGGTGATAGATCAGTAAGACGATTTATTTGTTGACCAGATTGGGTCTACTACTTCTAATGTAGACTACTTCTTCTACTTCTACTACTTCTGATGTACTTCTACTATTTCTGATGTACATGTACTTGTACTACTTCTACTACTTTTGATGTACTTCTGATCTACTTCTGCTGTATGACATGCTTTGCGGTTGTGACTGTGTTGGAAGTCGCTGCCACCACTGCCGCGTCCTCCATTCTGACGTTGAGGGTGCTGTTCTGAGGGGTTGCATTCTCATCACCGCCCGGACGCTTCGTATTACCCCAGACAACCGGGAGACAACCCCTGGGTTTCTGCATTCGGCACCTCGCATTTCCACAGTCATACACACTTACATTACACGCACATAAAACATATCTACATCTACAGCGCAATTTAGAGCAGTGTACTTTACTATTTTGTGTTGACTGCTTCGTTTTGTGATTAGCTAAAAGACACGAGTGCTACAGACAGCGAACGTTTGATTAGTAAAGCCAGTCAATTTAATTTAATAGATTCTTCAAGTCTTGCTGGCTAAATTCCTTAACCTGTAATCGAATTTATTTTCAGCTTTATTTGCCTATTGTTGCATTTTGTTGTGTGGGCATCTTGTGTACAGTTTCTAGGGGGTTTCAGAATAGACAAGGGAGGTAATTGTTCGTTAAATGTTGGGAGTTGTGGGTCCGGATAAGGGTGAGGCTGGTTTAGATTTCCCATTCTCCTGTATGTTTGTTGTTGAATAAAAGAGTGGAAATGTTCATCTGGTATTTCGTCGCTGTCAGACGAAAACCTCGTATCTCATTTTTTGCTGTTTTGAGAAAATCGATAAAAACTGTTTCAACCAGTCGGGTAACGCCAAACCAATGACTTTTTTACTTCAAAGGAACTATGAAAAGTCTAGAAATTTGGCAGTATGTGATAAAAAGTCGAAGAAGTGTTTTCCGTTGAGATCTGGAAGCAAATGAAGAGTTACGAGGTTTTCGACTTACAACTTTGTAAAAAAGTTTGAGTTACGAGGTTTTTGAATAAAACAACAGACCCTGGTACAACACAAAATCAGAGGAAAACTTTGTCAAAGGAGGAAATCGATGCTTAACGTCCTATTGCATGAGCGTTAAGGACGATCACCACGTCGCCACCCTGACAACAACGACCATCATCATCATATCAAAATGAGATCCAACGGATCTAGATCGCAGGAAAGCCATATTTATAGGTGTCACAAGCTGTCAAAACGTCAAACACAGAAATACCGTATCTTCCGGCATTTCCTATCCTATCCTGTCCCGTAACTCGGAGGTCGTAGGGGCACCACAGATGATCCTTTAACCAGCATACTCCATCTTTCTCTGTCCTCAGCAGCCCTGATGGCTTCGCTCAGTGTCAAACCAGTCCACTCTCGAACGTTGTCCTCCCACCTCTTTGTCGGTCTCTCTCTTCTTCTACCTCCTTGCACTGTGCCTTGCAGAATGGTCTTTGCAAGGCCTGATGCTCTGAATACGTGGCCATACCATCGGAGTTTCCGTTTCTTCACCACTGTGAGCAGGTCATAGTGTTGTCCAATGGCTTGTATGATGGTCTGTCGGACTTCGTCGTTGGTGATGTGTTGGGTATAGGAAATGCCCAGAAGTCTTCTGTAGCACCTCATCTCCATGTTTTGTATTCATCGTTGTAGATCTGCTGTGGGGGTCCATGCTTCGCAAGCATATAGGAATATGGAGATGACAAGGGAGCGCAGCAGTCTTACTTTGGAATGTAGACTGATGGTCCTGTCTTTCCAAATGGGCTTCAACTTTGTCAGGGCAGCAGTTGTTTGTGCGATCCTGGAGAGGACTTCCTGTCGGGACCCATTGTCTGATACAATGGCTCCTAAATGTTTGAAGCTATGCACTGTGTTGAGGGATTGGCCTTGGACTTTGATGTCCGTGTTGATGCCATGGGTGTTGTTGGTCATCATTTTGGTCTTCTGTGCACTTATTTCCATTCCATAGGCTCTGGAAGTGGTGTCAAGCCTCTGTACCATCTGCTCAAGTTCTTGTTCCTCCCTAGCCAATCCATCAATTATTCTGAGGTTGAAAATCTGTTCAGTGGTAATTCGCCATGCCCTGAATCCTGCTTGTTCTTCAGCTATGATTTGTTCAGCTTTGGGTTTCAACCTGTTGAGTATTATTTTTGAGGAGGACCTTGCTGGAATGGCTGATGAGGCTGATGGTGCGGTAATTTTCACACTCCTGAAGGCCACTCCCCGCTCTGCCAGATCTTGTTACAGATAATGGTGAAGGCAATCATTTCTTCTCCTCCTGCTTGTAGCAGTTCAGCGGGTATGTTGTCCACTCCCGCTGACTTCCCCTTCTTCAGCGATTGCACTGCTGCCTCAACTTCTTCCCGGAGAATTGGGAGGATTTCTTATTCTTCTCTGCTCTCGGGACATGCAAGAACTGATGAGTATCCATTTGGTGTAAAGGTCGGAGCAGTACTCTGTCCATCTGTCCAAGACTTCTTGTTCTTCAGTAAGGCATATGCCAGACTTGCTTGGGATCGTGGAGACTTTGGGCTGTTTAACACTTGTCAGGCGCTTCACAGTCTGGTAGGCCTTCCTGCTGTTTTTCTTGTTCAGACTGTTCTCTATTTCCTGGCATTGATCTTCTATCCAGTTCTCCTTTGCTGTGCGCATGCCTTTTCGGATGTCATTGTTGATTTTTTGGTAGACATCAGCTCCCTGTGAGGTGTTCTTTTTCTTTTTAATCTCTCTTCATTTATCACACAGATCCAAAAGTTCAGGTGTGATCCACGGCTTCTTCTTTGGTCGGTGCTTGCCAAGGATCTCAGTGGCGGCATCTGTCACAGCTGAGTTGAAGGTGGTGGTCATGGTGTTGACATCTACTTCACCAGCCCCCAAAATGAGCAGTGGTGCAAATTTCCCTCCAATTGTGGCCTGAAATAGTTCTGCCACCTCCGGGTCTTGCAGTTTGTCCAGGTCGAACTTCAGTCTGGTGCACTTTGCTGTATTTACTCTCTTCAAGTGGAGCCGGAAAGACATCATCACGAGATCGTGGTCACTTCCGATGTCTGCTCCTGGAAAAGTGCGTGTCCTGCCAATGTTGATGCTTGATCTGAAACGTTTCTTGACCATGATGTAGTCGATCTGGTTGTGATGCTCTCCGCCGCGACTGTGCCATGTCCATCGTCTGGAGTTTTTGTGGAGACCAAGCTTGTTTGCCAGTATCAGATTGTTGTATCTGGCAAACTCCAAGAGTCTCAGACCCCTGTCATTTGTCTCGTTGTTGCAGTGGGGTCCACATGTGTCTCCCCAGTTGTGGTGCGCATCTTGGCCAACCTTGGCATTTCAGTCGCCTTGCACTATGACTATGTCCTTCTTCGGCACTTGGTCAAGGACAGCCTGTAGATTTTCATAAAAATCCCCCACTTCGTTGTCGTCATAGTCTGATGTTGGGGCATAGGCCTGGATGATGGTGATGTTGAAAGGGGCTGCTCTCAGACGGATGGTAATGAGTCTACTGGATACTGGGCGGCAACCCATGACAGTGGCTAGAATGTTCTTGTGGACCAAGAATCCAACGCCGTGTTCGTGCCTGTCATCTCTACCGCTGAAATAGAGCTTGTGGCCTTTGTCGGTCGTTGTTTTACCTAGGCCTTTCCAGCGCACTTCGCCGATACATAAAACGTTCCATCGATAGTGGTCCAGCTTGTGGGCCAGTTCTTCTAATTTTCCTTCCGCAGTTAGGGTCCTGACATTCCAGGTTCCTATGACGATGTTGTTTCTCGTGCGGATCTTGCTAAATTGTCCATCAGTAGCATATTTATCACCTCTGTCCTGGTGGCCAACGGAAGGCGCGGTCCTTGTTGAGCCGGGCGACGACCGATCCGGTATGGAATTAGTGGATAGTTTCATCATGTAGTGTGTCTTTGGCAAAAAAGACCTTGCGGTGCCCAATCCTCTCCAGGCTGTTGGCCACAGCCGAAATCCACGAATACAGTGTGGCTCGCCTTGGCCCTGAGCACGTGATCGTTGAACCTGTAGTAACGTGAGGTTACTCCGCCCTGGCCGGTGACTTCTGTGTAGAAGACTTTCGCCCAGTGATGCCGTGCTAACATCACCCCTTTTAGTCACCTCTTACGACACGCCGGGAAACGTTGGGTCTATTCTATTTAGTGCCCGAACCCACAGGGTCTTTGGGAGGTTCGTTGCAGACTTTACAAATCCACTCCGCAAAATCATCAAATGATGAGCAAGGGGAGTGTGGCAGGTTGCACTTTCCGCAGAGGATCCCAGACGACAGATTTCCGTTATCAGACATCGACGTAGATTCTTAAATTAATTAACATAAACAATCTCAAGTGTTTTATTCCGATTTAAATAAATGAATGTATGCTGTACGCCCCTCTCACAAACAAGCGATATGGAGATCTACTCAATCTAAACCTACATACTAGATCCAACATCCGTCCCCCAGATCCAGTGACCTCCACGTACACCCTCCCCACACTAGATCTATTCTCTTCGCCTCCAGAACTGTCCCTTTCTCTTCAACCACACACACAGTGAGAGAGAGAGAGAGAGAGAGAGAGAGAGAGAGAGAGAGAGAGAGAGAGAGAGAGAGAGAGAGAGAGAGAGAAATCAGTCTTTCACAACTTAAAACCACTGTAAACTCAAGACAACATGATTCAATGCCTTTCCATATATTCATTGTCTAATTGTGAAGGAAATCAAACGACTCAAATTGTTATGTGTGCTCTGTACTTACCAATTTTCGTCCAAACTCCAAACTTTTGCGACAAAGAAAACCGCGTATGTTGCGTCATTGTCACTTCCTACCGCGAAAACGTTCGGTAAAAACCTCGTATCTAAACATACGAGGTTTGTCCCTTAAAAGAATTCAGCCTTTTTACAATAAAAAACTGGTATATCGAGATACGAGGTTTGGTCCGACAGTAGAGAGATACAAGGTTTGGTTTCATAGATTTGTATTAACTTTCTATTCGAGACGCAATTTTGAGCTTAGCACAGAACATGGGCAAGAGACCAAGGGTCACAACTATGAAGTTAACTCCAAACCGCCATTTTGAGACTTACGAGGTTTTCGTCTGACAGCGACGATTTGTGTTAGCTTTTTAGTTTGAGTTCTATTCTTCCACTCGCCGTTTGGGCTGAAGATCACCGAACCCATTCGGGTGACGTGACAAAATTGTTTTACATAAGTTGTGTGTGCGTGTGTGTTTGTGTGTGTGTGTGTGTATACGCGCGCGCATATCTTGAATATATTGTTACATTATGATGTTACTGTTATGAAGTTATTCTGTTATGCTAATTGTTATTGTTGCAAGCCCAAGGGCAAGATGTAAAAACGCAAACCCAGTGCTTAATCTTTTACCCTTGTTAAATAAAATTGTTATCGTAGTATCTTATCTTATATTTTCAAGCACACACACTTTACCCAAATTCAGCTGCTCGACAATTCATACTTTCACCAAAAGTTAAATATCACTAGTTGGCGTAAACGCACGTCACTTAGTCACCGAGACAAAGAGATTTCCCCCCCCCCCCCACACCCCACACCCCCAAAAGTTTTATTTATAATTGCTTTGACGTCATGCATTGGCTACTAAGGTGACGTAAAGCGATTTTAAAACTACGTCGTTTTTTTCCTGCGGTCCGCCGCTAGTGGCGGCTGTCGTTTGTGTGGTTTCTTCTTTTTCCTTCTTTGTTGGCCACGACCACTGCCGTTCTGCTGACGTAAACACCACGTCGTGGTCGTTTCGACCACACATCCCAGCTCCTCCTGAACTCCTCCAAACTAAATCCCAACCCTGGTTTTCCCCCTGCCCAGCGTCCTCCCCGGTCGCAACAGTCCATCGCCATGGCTGAAACGGGGAGCGACTCGAACCTAAAGCCAACCGATAACCACTCGGACACGGACACCGACCTGGAAACGATCAGCACTGAGGAGCTGGTGATGTTCGAATCCACCCAACCCTTCTACAGCAACAAGTTGGTATTTCTCTTTTCCAGAAATTAGATCTAGATCTATTCATTGCAACTTAGCGTGCAAACTGTAGTGTAATGGCTAATATGAAAGTTAGGTTGGAAATTAATTAAGTTAGACTGGTTTAAACAAAGGAAGATGGAGTATTCTACAATGCATGGAGTATGCCTACAGGAGGGGATTTTCTGTATGTCGAAAATTGGGGAACAAATTCTACCCGTCCTCATCTCTTTACATCAAAGTCACCCAGCAGCTTACAGTTACACCATCATAATGTTCAGAAAAAGAAAGATGACGATGTAAATATGTGAATGGAGAATTGACACAAGAAGAAGGGATTAAAGAATTAAGAAAATAATCTAAGATGTAAATATTTATACTCAAACACAATTTGTGCACTACCAGTTTAGATCGCAACCTCAAAATCGATAGAACATTAAGACTAAGAGTAAATTCATTTTGAAAACGTTCAGACGACGTCAGGAGGATGCGTCTAGGTCTACGCCAACTAGTACTTGGTTCGTTTAATAATATTTTATTTTGATTCCCATCAGGAACGACATCACAGTAATCTACAGCTTAGGGCAGTCTTTGGAGTCCACCCCGAAAGACTGGATAGGGTTATTCAAGCAGGGATGGCAAACGTCATACGATTTCTCAGCCTACCAGTGGACTTCTCAGGAGCCTGTGAACCCTTGGCAATCCGAACAAAGGAAGAGCATCTTTCCGCAAGCAGACATCGGTCATTTGCACGGAGATTTTCAATTTCTATATGTTACCTCTGATGCCCAGGTAAGCCTACGTTAATCTTATTTCTTGGCAGTTTGGATTTTATGTTTTGTTCGTGTTTAGCTTTTTTTCCTGAACTTGCTCAAGTCACTGGCCAAGAACAGTATAAAATTCAAGCCACCAAGGCGCCAACGTGCTGCTTGATGCGCATAGTCTAACGCTGTAGACCACTAACCTATGACAGATCAAGCATACTCATCCCACGTTTTGGGTTTAAATAGATAAAGTCCATGAAAATATACAAAGTTTGAAAACTTCAAGGTTTGTTTTTTTTTTTAAAATATGGTCTGTAATTCCCAGTAAAGTAAAGGTAGAGGAATAACGACGACTGAAAAAAAAAAGATTTGTGTTGATAAATATATGAACATTGTTCTCACACAGGTGGTCGGGGTAAGCGAATCATTCAGAGTCTCTGACGTGGACAAACATCCAGAATCTCCAATGCTGATTAGACAGGATGTCCCTGGCTCTCTGTCACTCATCAGCCTTGGCAGCACGATCTCCTCTTCCTCGGAAGATGAACCAAGCGGCAAGCGCAGGCCCCCTACCCCTGAAGCCGTTTTCCCTCTCTTGGAAGCAGCAAACGAAAAATCTCTGCTACTGGCAGAAGCCTTGATAGAGGAAAGGTCAGGTGACGGCGTAGGAGACAGGCCGTTAGAAACCTCAGCTAAAGGCGCGGAGGCACCAAAAGAAGCACCAACCGCATCGCAGGACACCTTCTCTGCCAGACCTGAAGGCCCGGTAGAGCTGAAAGCGCAGATAGAAGCTGCGTGCAAGAAGTTGTCTTTCAAGAAGAAGGTCAGGAAGGATACTTCCTTCTCAGCTGATGTAGCAGGTAAGGATACAAGGAAAACTGGCGGTGCGGACCACACGTCAGTCATGTCCTATGCAGACGCACTGAAGAGAAAGCCAAGATCTTTTTCTATCGGAAGAAGCAAGAAAGCCAAGAAGCAGAAAGCGGCAGAACCGCCACTACCCCCACACGAAGAGTCCAATAAGTCATGTAACAAGGCTGTACCGGATGAATCCGAACAAGTTCAATTTGCTGGTCAGAATAAAGATAACTCAGCCGAAGACCAGAACATTGTGATGACTGAAGAGATCACTGATATAGTCGCTGCTGTCACAGCGGAAGACAAATGGTCACTGTCGGATTTTCTCATCGATTCCACTACCGGCCTGCATAACAAACTAAGTTTTGTCCAGTTTCTGGATCCGAGAAGCTATTACGAAGAGTATGAACCATTGAAGCAGTTCTACCACGGCATGAAGCAAAAGCTGATTGAAGATATGGATCCCACAGACATCAAACCTCCAGACAGCGAACAGGAAGGAAAGAATCTGGCCACATCTTCAGATACAGCAAGAGAACAGCAAGAAAAGAAGCTGACATTGTCATCAGAGATCGTGCTGTATCAACAGAGGTCCAGCACGGAAGCACCAGAGGTGCAACGAGTGTCTTTACCGTCCTCCGACCTGTACCCCACGCTGCAGGAAGCTTTCCACCAGTGCTGCTTGGAGTTGTACAAGAAAAGGTTGTTGGAGTCTGCCATGGAGGAGGAGCAAGCGATACTTCCCTCTCCTCCATGCACGGTAGTTCGTGGCTGGAAGACGCTGGATGAGGATGGACACTTCCCCGTATGGGTTCTCCCTGTTTTTGACTTAGCAGTTGACAAGCTCCGATGTGAAAGTAAAGGCCAGCCTGATGGTGAAGATGGAAAGCAACCTGCAGAAGAGAAGAAAGCAACGAAATTTGACAGTAACGATGAGTTGCACGCAGAAAATGACAGAGACGTTCCCATGGTCCAGAAAGCGAAGCTTTTTAAACTGCCCTCATCTTTGACCTTTAAGAAGAAAGAGCGCGAGGACGGCAAATACGATGATGGAGAAAAGTCCGTGGCTAGCTCCGGCAACGGCAGCATCAGGAAGGGACCAGGCATCAGCTTCATCTCCTCGCGTCTGAAGAACTTGAGAAAGAAACGTATTGTGAAGAGCAGCAAGAGCGAGCGGATACGGGGCAACAAGGAGGCGATGCTGCAGGAAGCTCTCGCTCTCATCCCGCACTCCCACCTGTCGGATGTCAACTCCAAACAACAACATGAACTGACTTTTTCTCAGGATAACGCGCTTAAAATCGTAGAATTGACCACCTCCAACCCAGAAGAGGAGTCTTTAATCATAAAAGTCACAACTCGCAAAAGACACACCCTACCAAACATTCTAAGCAAAACTAAACGCCGAAGAACGTCTACAGCTAGAACGTCAACACCAGAACCTCACCAAGCTGCCCCACATGACGAAGGCTACGTTAGCAGTAATGAAAAAAACGACGGTGACACTATCACCGCCATTAGCGCTGAGGAAAGGCTGGAACTACTCAACTTAGCTCTGATCGAGGCCCTGAAGAATAACGCTGAACTCGGTGCAGAACTTCGAGATACCACAGAGCGGATGTCTATAAAGTGTGAAGATGCGGACAGTTCAACAACCTGTACAAAGAGCACCCGTCTATCAAAAGCTGATAAAGAAATAGGGAACTCCATACTGTGTCAAAGGTCAACAGTGTTATGCAAATCAGCCGTCAACCAGACAGGCAGGCCCAAACGAAAGACGGCAGTAGTGCAGACCTTGGTGGTGACGAAGGACACCCAAAGTCAGGCCAGCGTGGACAAGAAGGACAGTCCCACTCAGTGCATCCAGGCCTTGACCACGGGTAGAGCCACCAACACTGACCTGTACCTTAAGAACGCGTCGTCCAACACTACCGTAGTGATGAAGAAAGACACGCAAAGTCAGTGCAGCAGGGCTAAGACGGTGGGAAAGTCTACCAACACTGTTCCTGTCCCAGCCAGCAAAGACGCGGAGAACAACACTCCCGTCATCCATCAGACTGAATCGTCCGTCCAGTGCAATGCCAGATTTACGTCTGACGTCGCGATCGCCACGAGCAACGATCAGACCAAGCACAAAGAGACGCTCCTAATGAAAATTGCGTCCTCCAGATCATCAACTGCCCTCTCCTCCATCACCGACAGCGAGCAAAGCAGCCTTGACCGGTGGAAAGAAGTGTGCTCCCGAAGGATGTTGAAGCTGAAGAGAATAGTGTCCAGAAAGAGAGAAGAGTTCATGAGACTCCGAGAGAATGCTGCCAACTTTGAGAGAAAGTCTCTGACATTAGAGTGTCAGTTGCGTTCTGTGCGGTCGCTTCTCTCGGAAGAAACCCTGAAGCGGTTGAATGCGGAGAAAGAGCTGCACGAGATGAGGGTCAGGTTCTGGGAGCTTCTGGCTAATAGGCAGACCCAACCGTGGAACACCCTGAGGCAAGCTAACTCTGGCCCAGTCAGTGAAGGGTTAGTAGTCGAGACAGAAAGTAAACCTCACTCCGAAATCGAGGTTGCTGTGGGCGGTCCAACATGCCGTGACTATTTTACGTTCTCTCATCTTCCTGTGCTGACCATCACACCATTCCCACCTCCTCCTCCTCCTCCCCATGAAGACATAGAACGGTCAGAGTCGGCAGACCAGCATTACTCAGAACAAGAACTTGCCGCCAAGTTCTGCAGCTGTGGCGAAACTCACAATGTAGGCCTGGCCTTTAAGTTCTTGGAAGCGGCTAAGCAAGCTAAGACCCCAGCAGAAGAAAATGACAGCAAGATCAAAGAGAAAAAGATAAAGACAGGGAAAACAGGCAAAAAACTGCGTCCTACATCAGACGCAGACAAACCCAAAACTTCTGAAACAGCGTCTGTAGCTACTACACCGCGACCAAAGAAGAAGCTTCAAGCAGTAGCAGAGGAAGACAAAACAGTAGACAAGAAAGTGGTTTCGAGCGCCATGTCCTTCAAGAAATTTTTGATGCCGGCGATGGCAGCCATCGCGGAAACGTTCGGCGCGACCAGACCTAGAATTAGCAAGCTTTCCAATTCCGGCAGTGACGCTGGTGTGAACTGCGACGTCACGAATCCGCGCAGATTGAACGTGAGATCGTCCACCTCTTCCCCCAGCAAAGCGGCTAGCAAGGTGTTCAAATGTGAGCTTCTTTTTCACTTTCTGCTTTAGTCATATAAGTTAGTTAATTCGGAAACAGATGTTACCAAGAACTCTTCTGTGTTTGAAAGAGTCCATTTAGACTGACTTTTAAACGCGATTTAAGTCAGTTCCAAAAGAACCAAACGCAATTTATATCTTTTCCAAATGAACCAGTAGTATCTTCTGCATTTTTCTGGTATGTCTCGTGCAATTCTTTACTATAATAGGACTTTCCTCGTGAGATTATCAGTTAACTTTTTGTCTTGGACTAGCTATTGCCAGTTATGTTCCATTTCTGCATTATAATATATAGACTTTATTTGGCGTTTTGTTTTTTTTAGTTTAAAAATACCCTTCTGTGGTTCAATAATGGCACAGCATACGATTATTTAGACTGTACACTTCAACACTATGTACCAGCAGATTCAAAAGCCCGGAAGAGCAAAACCTACAGCGAGGGCAGAAAGAAGGCCAAACTGGATGTCTGCAGTGTGACGTTGGATGACGATGACTGCGGCCTGCCGTCGCCGTCCACTAGTGACGCCAGCTTGAACCAAGTCCAAGTCAAGGCCATCGAGGCTCTGTGCCATCCCCGGACGCAGGAGAAGGTGAAGATGTTCGCTGGGCCCCTGGATCTGTCATTGGCCAAACCGGTTAAGTCTCCAGTCAGCAGAACGAGACGGCTGATAGCGCTAGCTGATCGAGACCTTCCTGACACGATGCCCGACCATAGCGACGTCTTCCCGCAACTGACAGATAACTTCTTCCTGGCTGAGAGACCCGAGTTAGGTCCATTCCCTACACCCTCTGAGGCAAGCACAGAGAGTGTCGTCAACTCAGAGCGCGTGCTTGCTGGTTGCGCTAAGGTTGACAATTCTAAATGTGCCCCTGCGGCAAGGGAAGGGAGACAATTCAGCTATGCCGATGTAGCCGCAGGTGAGCTTTTGTTGTCTGCCTTGGTTTGCAAATTTATTTCTCTCTCTCTCTCTCTCTCTCTCTCTCTCTCTCTCTCTCTCTCTCTCTCTCTCTCTCTCTCTCTCTCTCTCTCTCTCTCTCTCTCTCTCTCTCTCTCTCCCCCACCCTTCACCCCCCTCGCTCTCCTCCCCTTTTCTTCTTCTTCTGCCAAGAACAGGCCAAGCACTCAAGCAGAAGGGCACTGAATCAGACAAAGTAATATTAAGATTTTCCATTTACAAATTATAACCTCGAAATCTAAATGCCAGTTTCTGTAACTGTAAAGGAGGGTTTCCAAGTTCTTACGTTCAATAAGCCAAAAGATCATTCGTGTAGTGTTCCATCTTTGGGATTTGCGTATTTAGCTAACGAAGCCCTCCTGTTTGAGAAGCTAACTTGATCTAAAACAATTGTTCGATGATACAAAATCTGTTGACTATTTTGAAAAAGTTTTCAAAAAGTAAGCAAAAAAAATTTCCGCTAAATTGCTATTAAATTTTTTTTATTTTTGTTTACAAATTAATATATGAGCCGCCGTGGTATTGCGGAAACGTTAGTTAGGTAGAGAGTTATTTACAAGTTTTAGTTACTAGAGAAAGCAAGTTGTTGTAGTTTGTGTGTGATTTCAGTGCCTTCCTTGCTGAGTCCACCCTGTGCCTGGCTCATGGCTCTCTGCCCCATCCTCCCATCCTCCTCTTCCTCCTCCGTCTCAGGCTTCTGGCCCTTCTGCCCCCCAGAAGCAACCTCCCCCTCACCTCCCGTGCCTCAATTGTGAAATGAAAGGGTAAGCGTGATACTATTTTTGACTCGAATGCATAGCAACGTGAGTCTATGTACTCGCCCCAACACATTTGTTTGGCCAGATTTTTGCTAATCTGTGCGAGATCAGTCCTAAGTAGTCCGAAAATGATACCGATCAAAAAAATGGTCCGTCTGTGTGTACGCCCTCCGACGTCTGTCTGTGCAAAAACTTTTAAAGTGGCTAAGTACTCGGAGGTTATTTCAACTATCACAACCAAACTTGGTAAGATGATGTATACCCCTGAGACCTAAAAAATGATAAGTGAATGAGTGACTTCACTTCAAGGTCAAGATCACAGGATCATCAAATGTTAGTCAAACGATTAAAATTATTCACAAAAGTTAACTTTTTGTTCTAGATTATTAATTTTGAACTATGATTCTTTGAGGCATGATAAATATCAATGAGACACATATACGTTGAAAATTTGGTCAACTTCACTCCCAAGGTCAAGATCACTGGAGCGGTCAAAAGTCGGTTTGTATAAGTACTTTGAAGTGACTTTGACCCTAAACTATGAGAGATATGTCCAAACTTTTTTGTATTTAGAGATGATAGATTGGTTTTCATATACGTTCCGTGTTTGTGTTGATCTTGAAGGTCAAGGTCATTTTAGGCCTTGCAAACACATGCAAATAATTTGTCATCGTACTGTAGAATGACTGTTTATTTAACCCATAGTATGAAACAATGGGTTATTTGATCAGACATGCATGAGAGGACACGTGAGGGTCAAGGTCACTGAAGGTCAAGGTCATCCCAAGGTAACCGTTTGTAGTTTTTTTGCATCATACAACGTTTGCTGTACTTTATTTGATAGTACATTAGAATTTGGAACCGGAGATCGATGTCATCTCAAGGTCAAGAGCATTATAATTATAGAAAGATGAAAGTCGGTATTACTTGACATTTTAATCCCACCATTTTTTTTTTTTGCTTTCTTTTTGGGCACTCATTTTGAGGTTAAATATTTCCAGTTTCCTAAGGATCTTATTAGTCATATGGGCCTAGCCCTTCTAGTTTTGTGCCTTATTTTACGCTTCAAAGATGACTATGATTATGATGGTGACGAGGACTAGGATGATGATGATGAGGAGGAGAATAGAAGGTGTAGAATAATGCGTATGATCATCGTTTTTCTTCTGTATTTGCAATTTCGCCTAGTAGCGCAGTTTGATGGTTTCAGTACATGCTAGCAATGTTTAATGCAAAGCAAGGTCGGGAGGGGTTAGTACTTGGATGTTTCATGAAACGCAACGTCGGGAGGGGTTAGTACTTGGATGTTTCATGAAACGCAACGTCGGGAAGGGTTAGTACTTGGATGTTTCATGAAAAGCAACGTCAGGAGGGGTTAGTACTTGGATGTTTCATGAAAAGCACCGTCAGGAGGGGTTAGTACTTGGATGTTTCATGAAACGCTACGTCGGGAGGGGTTAGAACTTGGATGTTTCATGAAAAGCAAGGTCGGGAGGGGTTAGTACTTGGATGGTTCATGAAAAGCAATGTCAGGAGGGGTTAGTACTTGGATGTTTCAAGAAAAGTAACTCGGGAGGGGTTAGTACTAGGATGTGTCATGAAAAGCAACTTCGGGAGGGGTTAGTACTAGGATGTGTCATGAAAAGCAACTTCGGGAGGGGTTAGTACTTGGATGTTTCATGAAAAGCAACTTCGGGAGGGGTTAGTACTTGGATGGGTGACCATGCTTGTGAAGGCAAACGACACACAAAGATTTAAGCAAGCGCACCTTACACACCCCAGCCCACCCAGCTGTAAATGGGTACCTGGGTCTGTTTAGAACCGGAGCAGGTAAAGCAGCGAGGAGTCCGAGAGGAGATTAGCGTCGCCCTCATGAAGCTGGCCTAGATAAAAAGGAGGTTCCAAAAAGCTTTTTTTTTCAACAACCGAAAGCCTACGTGAACACCTTTACCTTTAATTCCCACCAAAACGTTTAACATATTGAACGTTTCCAGCAGTTATGTCCCTTTAAAGTTTTATAGTATGTAGTCAGCTCTTTGATATCTGAATGAGACAGTAGATGATAACGACGACGATGATGAAGATGACGACGACGACGACGATGATGATGATGATGATGATGATGATGATGATGATGATGATGATGATGATGATGATGATGATGATGATGATGATGATGATGATGATGATTTGCTTGTAAGTTTGTAGACTTAGATAATAAAGTGAACTGATGGAAGAGCTTTCCTTTAGGTGGTGGTACTGTTGTTAACATTGTACTAACTCAAGTATGTTTGAACGTGCTTGTTTTGTGGTACCGCTGTAACACCTTCAGCCACTACGGTTAGAAAAATAAAAGCTAAGTGCAGATGTGTCCTTTGAAATTAATGTCGTTTCAAAATACGCAAATGTGGAAGTATGTAAAATAAAACCAGCCATCAGAACGTTCTGTTGACAACAAGCGGTTCACTGTGTGTGCAGGTAAAGTCAAACAACAACGAACGGAAACATATATGAACAGTGAGATCGGCGAGTTGATCAACGTCTCTGAGGCTAATCATGACGTCAGTCCGGGACTTGTTGACGCCACTCATGTGTCAACAGTTTCTGACGTCATCGCTGCACCTGCTGATGTTGTTTCTGGACCAACGCCTTTTGGCGTCAGTTTTGCATCAACCGCTGACGTCAGTGCTGCAGCAACTCTGCCTGATGTCATTGCTGTACGAACGACCACTGACGTCAGGTCGGACTCTACGCCTGCGTGCCGTCGAAGAGGTGAAGATTAATAACATTTACATTACATGATTATTGCTTTAGGTCCAGCGGACTCTTCCGAGCCAAATCAGGACCAAGACTTCGCCGAAAGAGGACCCACCCCCGATCCGCACAAAAGATCTGCCGAAACAACCCTAGTGGAAACACTGAAGGCACTCCACCAGCCGGTCACTTTACAATAAAGACATCCAGGGGACGCTGAGGCTATACTGTAATTTATCGACCCCCGTTTACAAAAACAAAATAGAATACAAACATCATTATAAAATATCAACAAAACACATATGCCTACATTGCCAAATAATAACATCATAGGAAGCCCCAGTGACCACCCGGCAGAAAGCGTCCAATATTTCCAAGCTGATCCCACAGACCTTACACGCAAATGAGGAATTTTGTCCCAGAAGAGTTTTCAGGGAAAAAATGTAGGTGACTGGTCTAGCGAAGAAGAAGATAGTATAGTAGATTGATTGAACAGAGTAGGAATGAGACAGAACAAAGGAGTAAGATAGTGACAGTGGGAATTTAAAGCACTAAATTTTCAGAAAGTGGGGATACTATTTATACTTAAACCCCCGGCACCCCCCACGGTATTAGAATGAAGATCTGCTTGAATATTCATTACGTATTTCTGAACTTGAAACGTGTGTACAACTTTGTAAATGACGATGCGCTGTCTTTGCAGATGATGCTGACGAAGACACCGGAGCCGAAGCCGAAGCCACCGATTTGTCCGCAGCACTGGTTCCTTATGTGAAACATTGCACCGCCATCCTTTCCTCCCCGCTGTCCTGTACCTCACCTACCACCAATGCCCCTTCCCTGTTTGCCTTTCCCTTCTTCAGCGAGTCACCAGCCCCCACCTTCTCTGTCACAAATCCGCTTTTCACCAGCGTCCCAGTCACCAGTTCACCAACAAACATGGCGGTCGTTTTGGCTCAACCATTCACTTTCCTTCCTCCTCCTCCTCCTCCTCCTCTTCCTCATACGTTTTCTTCTCCGCCTCCTCCTCCTCCTCTTCAATGTACACAAACATTCGCGCAAATAGAATCACCTCCCAATAAGGATATCAGATCTAAACCAGTCATCATCGTGGAACCACAAAGAAGTCTGTCTCATGACGTCAACATAGAACCACTTGACATCACCATGGAACCACTTGACGTCATCAGGGAACCGATTGCCTTGCCACTTGAGCTGGTAGGCAGGGTGAGCGAAAAGAGGCGCTTCAGTGGTAACTGTGGTCAAATGGAAGAGAATGGACAGTTTGAAGACCCTAACTTCATCCAACTTACAGAGGAAGATGACGTCATTCCCATGGCATCACCTAATCATAAACCTATTGCAAAAGTAGGCAGTTTAACGACTGGCGGAAAATCCAGTCAATGCGACATGATCGAGGATGGAGAGTTAGAAGTTGTTGATGTCATTCCCGCGGTGAATGATGGTGACTGCATCCCCGCAGTAACCGGAAGTTATGTTTTGGCAACAACAAACAAAACTGACGTCATCAGGATGGCAAAGGCGTGTGATATCATTGTAGTGACAAGCGAGTGTGACGTTATTACGATGACAACGAATGACGATGATGTCACAGATATAGTTCATGAAAATGTAATTTCCACGGAAGATAAAGACGCTCTTCCACTGACAAATCAAGTCACTACCGAGACAAACAAATGTAAGGCCACCACAATGAAATATGAAAATGATGAAAATGAAATCGTTCCAACTGCACACGAAAATGATATTATTCCTATGAGAAACGAAAGTGGCGTTATTCCTATGGCAAATAACAGTGACGTCATTCCGTTGGCACAAGAGGCTGTTGTCATCTCTGTTGCACAAGAAAATGAGATCATCTCTAAGGCGAATGAAAATTATGTTATTCCAAAATCAAATGAAACAAACAAAATCCCTATGACAAATGAAAGTGAAACGCCAATAAAGAACACCCATTTGAACAGCCCAGATGTAGCGAACGCAGCTGAGGAGAGCGTGGTGGCCATTTTGGCCGCAGCAGCCCCCGTGGACACCTCCGACTTCATGAAAGCCTTGGACTCTGCTGCAGAAAGCGAGGTAGAGCAGGTCCTGTACGACATCTTCAAGTTCCCCATTCAAGAGACAACTGCCGACTGCTACAGTGCAGAGAGTCAGTATGGCACAATGCCCACCCACCAGTCAAAGGAGAGCAGCCCAGTCTCTAAGCTTAGTGGTAGTACAGAAACTACGCCGCATATCTCTTATCCATTTACGCTTACTGTGGAGAGAAACCTTTGGCCGCAGGCCACAACAGAGGTGGACCAACAGGCAGGACCACAAAAGTACGCGGCCGTCTTTGAGGATTTAGGAAGCCAGGTTAACCAGTCGACTTTTCAGGAAATACCCAACCATCCTATGATTTTTCCTACCATCCAAACTTCTCCATGGCTCGCATCCTGCCTCGGAATTATTGCCACCTCTCAGCAGGTTCCAGAACTGGCACCTGTCACCCAGGCAACTGATAGTTCTTTGCAGAATGTGCCAGAACCACAGAGCGCGGTTCAACACCCCTTCCAGGCAGTTCAAGAACGTCAAGCCCAGCAGACAGCAACAGCACAGACACCTGTCAACACTACTCTGTGCGAGTCTTCAGAGCTTTCTCCTTCCCAGCGAATGCAGACAACAAGGTCGCCCCAGACTGCGCCAGCTTCACCCACAGTTTCATGTCAGGATACAACTCACTCCAAACCACTGACGTCATTGTCTACACTTTTACCACCTCCATTATCTCTCCATCCTGCAAGCTTGTCTCCTTTCGTCCATCAGTTTCTCAGTTCATCATTGATGGCTCCTGAAGCTTTCAATCAGCAGCCGGGCGTACCACATGTCAACAGCTCATGCCGTGAAATATCTTGTCCAGGCTGTCCCAACAGCAAAAACGTCAAGCAGGTTCATCCATTTCTAAAGAACTGTCAGCAAGTCAGCCAGTCTCTGGACGGATCTTCAGCGAGTCCATTCTTATTTGCCTCCCAAGCATTTCCGTTCCAGATGGCTGCACCACAACCCGTTTACTATGCACCTCAAAAAGACCAACACTCGGTCAGCCTTCAAACCAGTTCACTCAAACCTGTCGTTGGGTTTCATCCACCAGTCGGATCTGCAGTGAATCCGCCTGTATTCTCCCCTCGACCCAATCCCGCTTTTCAGTCAAATCCACCACGAACCAATCCTCCAGTACTCGCTGCGAGAGTCTGTTCACCCTCATTAGCCCCGCGAACTAATCCATTTCCATATGTCCCTCACATCAATCCACTAATGTTCGCCCCTCCAACTCGCCTTTCAAGCTCCATTCCATACAGTGCCCCCACCTTCGCCCCTCATAGCTGTCCTCCAACTATCCTCCATGGAGCCAGTCCCCGCACTGACACCCGTAGGAGAAGCAATCCCCCCAGTCCCTTCTCGCAGCACAACGCTTTATCTCCACGCTCAGCGGAAGCCTTGAAGGTAGCCCAGCAGTTATCAGTGCACGGAGCCAAGCTGAGACAAGAAGTAGGTGCACTAGACAAGAAAATGTCGTGCGCCCTTCACTGCGGTTTGGACAAGGCGTGCAGCGATCCTGTTGGACGGCAGATGCGGCGCGGAAAATGCCTGACGTGCGGCATGAAATTTTCGCCCGCTGTGGACAGATACCTGATGGAGGAACATCTGTTTTTCCACAATGCGTTCACTCTGTGA
Source organism: Oncomelania hupensis (assembly GCA_036898135.1). Taxonomy (NCBI): domain Eukaryota; kingdom Metazoa; phylum Mollusca; class Gastropoda; order Littorinimorpha; family Pomatiopsidae; genus Oncomelania; species Oncomelania hupensis. Next base: position 5,418,642 of record CM072525.1, on the reverse strand, counting down.
CACATTAGCTGTGAACATATGGCCATGCCGGGCTAGAATATTGTCAACTTCATTTGCTGTTTTCTGCCGTATCGATGATCTCAGGAAGTCGCTGGGCACCCTTCAAGCGAAAAAAAAAGAAAGAAAGAAAAAAGAGACTTTCAAATGTATATATTATTGCTTCGTGCCGTTAGTCGCTGTAAAAGTGCTCCGTGCTGATAGTCACTGTCAAGTTCACATAGCTCTGTGCCGATAGTCATTGGAAATAATAACGAACTAAAACACAGCACAATATATTGGCCTTTGTATAATAATAAATAATAATAATACAGGATGCTATGTACGCGCCTTTCCCCAAGGCTCAAAGCGCGGCGATCTATACCAACATACACGCTCACCTGTCTCATTTACCTTCACACACACCAAATACACATACATCACTCAAACAGGTGGTGTAAAGGCAAGGAGATCGCTATTAGAAGACGGAAGAAAATCGAATTTTTTTATTTTTGAAATTTTTATATTGACTGCATCCTGTACCATTATTGAACCATTACTGTACCAGTATAGATAGGACACTCTTTTTGTCTCCTAACCAATAATTTACTACTGGTGTTTAAAAAAAAAAAAAAAAAAAGGATAGGAAAATGCGATAATTTCAATTATCATTATTATGCTGTGCAGTTTTCAAAATTCGCATGCTGAAAATCCAGCGTGGATATATGCAAGAAAATTACAGAACTTTTCCATGAATAGAACCTGGCTCCCATAAAAAGTTCATACTGGAATTGAGTGAATATCAACTTATATATCATGATATCGTCAACACGAGCCAGATGAACAAGAGTAATGTATTGATAAATAAAAAAAATCATTTGGTTAAAAAATAGAGCGTGTACAGAAAAGAAACCAACGCTTACGTCATAAACTCCTTATTCGGTTTTGTAGGTTTGTGTGGTGCTGTATGGACAAAGCAAAATAACAATAAAAATCGTAAAACAAATTTTGCAAGAGTTACTATAGCCAGATCTCTCTCTCTCTCTCTCTCTCTCTCTCTCTCTCTCTCTCTCTCTCTCTCTCTCTCTCTCTCTCTCTCTCTCTCTCTCTCTTTCTCTCACTATCTCTATGTCGATTTCAAACCAATTGAATTCAATTCAGTTCAATGTTTTATTTTATAACGTCTCATACATGTCATTTTAGACCATTTCATTTTCGCGCATGGACGTACAAACATACATACACAGGGACTCAAAGGATAAAAATGTAAAATTGAACTGCAACCATTAAAAAAAAAAAAATTAATAAAAAAAACATTTTCCTAACGGCGAGCAAGTAAATTATAGGTATACTATATTTAACTGTTACGCATCCCCTGTAGTGGTGCAGGGAATATATATGGTCTGATGCTATGTTATGATTTCCACCAAGCCGTTGACCACATTTTCTTTATTGTATCATTACCCTGCTGGTATCCTAAAACTGCTGATAGAAATGTCTGACTCAAGACCAAATAGCGTGTGTAAGTGTAACTTTATGTAAACATGATAATGATTTATCAGTACAACTTGCGTTAATCTGATGAATAAATTTTGATACAACAACAACAAAACATGATTATATTTTTTTTTAATATACATTTATTTTTTAACTTCAACATGATTAAATGGTACATTTCAACAAAAAAATGTTGTTTTCAATTTACATGTCAAATTTTGCTATAATACACAGAGAAGCATGCGAGATTATAAAACAACAACAAACATCAGTGTGTCAAAACACAATATTAACATGTATGCATTCACATACACACATCCAGAGAATTAAAAGTGAGAGAGAGAGAGAGAGAGAGAGAGAGAGAGAGAGAGAGAGAGAGAGAGAGACACCCTTAATTGGTAGCCCATACATCCTGATCACTTCCTGCATGAGGCATCCTGCAATCTTACACATGGCTTGATATTCCTATCCCGTAACTCGAAGATCGATGTGGCACCACCGATTAATTATCGTTTAACCAGCGTACTCCATCTTTCTCTGTCCTCAGCAACCCTCAAGGCTTCGCTCAGTGTCAAGCCAGTCCATCCTCGTATGTTGTTCTCCCCCCTCCCCTCTCCCTCTTTTTCTGTCTCCCTCTTCTTCTGTCTCCTTTCACCGTGCCTTGCAGGAGTGTCTTTGCAAGGACTGATGCTCTGGTGACGTGGCCATACCATCGGAATTTCCCTTTCTTCACCACTGTGAGCAGGCCATCGTGTTGTCCAATGGCTTGTGTGATAGTTTGTCGGACTTTGTTGTTGGTGATGTGCTGGGTATAGGGAATGCCCAGAAGTCTTCTGTAGCACCTCATCTCCATGCTTTGTATTCTTTGTTGTAGACTTGCTGTGAGGGTCCGTGTTTCGCAAGCGTATATAGGAAGATGGAGATGACAAGCGCGCGCAGCAGCCTTACCTTGGAATGTAGACTGATGATCCTGTCTTTCCAAATGGGCTTCAACTTTGTCAGGGCCGCAGTTGTTTGTGCGATCCTGGAGAAGACTTCCTGTCGGGACCCATTGTCTGATACAATTGCTCCTAAATATTTGAAGCTGTGCACTGTGTTGAGGGATTTGCCTTGGACTGTGATGTCCATGTTGATGCCATTGGTGGTGTTGGTCATCATTTGGGCTGACATTTCATTAATAGCCATGTAGGACTAATAAATGAACCACATGCTTATAAATGCAACAATACAATATTAAGGGAAGAACATTGTCCGAGCTGCTGTGCTGCTCAATACTATCCTATCCTATCCTGTCCCATAACCCGAAGGTCGTAGGGGCACCACAGATGATCGTTTAACCAGCATACTCCATCTTTCTCTGTCCTCAGCAGCCCTCATGGCTTCGCTCAGTGTCAAACCAGTCCATTCTCGAATGTTGTCCTCCCACCTCTTTTTCGGTCTCCCCCTTCTTCTACCTCCTTGCACTGTGCGCGTGCCTTGCAGAATGGTCTTTGCAAGGCCTGATGATCTGGTGACGTGGCCATACCATCGGAGTTTCCGTTTCTTCACCACTGTGAGCAGGTCATCGTGTTGTCCAATGGCTTGGCTGCTCAATACAATGTTGCAATTTTACAAGCGAGAAACCAAAAACATTTCATATTATTGGAAACATATGTACGTTCTTTGGGTACTCCGGTTTTCTCCACCATCAAAATGTTAAAAACACAACTAATATTAGGTAGGTTGGGTTTGTGTTGCAACAACGCCTTCCCCATGGGAGGGGGCCCAGGATTTCCGGATTAAAAGGGATAATAAAGTGTCAAAAATCAATTCAAAATTATTAGACTAAGAGTAAACTCATGGAACACGAAGTTTTTCAAAAAAAAAAAAAAACGTTTTTTGTTGTTGGTGTTTTTTTTTTTAAATGTTTACAGCCGATCTTCATTAGAAAATATATTTTATATGAATGCCCTATTTTGATTTTCTCTGTGTCCTTGGGCATTTAATACTAAATATTTCCACATGTTCCCCTTCATCTCCAAACCTTCTCTCTGTCCTCAAGTGCTAGTGGTGAATGTGAGTCCATGCCCAAAGAAATAAAAGGGATCACTTTTTTTTAAATTTTGAAAATAAAATTGCAAGAAATGTATTTGGCATTCTTTGTCTTCAAGTAAAAATTATATTTATGATTTCATTGGTTACTAATGTTAAGAACTTTAAAAAAGAACTTGTTTTATTTATTTTAGAATATTATAATTAGAAAGATGGTAAGTACAAAATCATGTTTCCAAAGACTGAAAAGTAACGTTTGTCATATTATACGGTCTCAGTTGTTTCTTCATTCTTCTTTAAACTATTACATTCAGTAGTTCTTTTGGTGTGTGCATAAATGCTCTTTGAATTGAGTCTTTTATGTATAAAACTTTGCTAAGTTATAAATAGATGATGATGATGATGATGATTATTTTTAGTAGTATTATCATCATCATCATCATCATCATCATCATCATCATCATCATCATCATCATCATCATCATCGTCGTCATCATATCCTATGCTATCCCGTAACTCTACTAGCTAAATATGGTCCATCTCCAATCTTCGTTTTGCGGATGTCATTGATGGATTGGCTGGAGAGGAACAAGAACTTGAACAGCTGGTACAGAGGCTTGACACCACCTCCAGAGCTTATGGAATGGAAATAAATGCAGAGAAGACCAAAATGATGACCAACAACACCAATGGCATCAACACGGACATCAAAGTCCAAGGCCAATCCCTCAACACAGTGCACAGCTTCAAATATTTAGGAGCCATTGTATCAGCCGATGGGTCCCGACAGGAAGTCCTCTCCAGGATCGCACAAACAATCTACATTCCAAAGTAAGACTGCTGCGCTCCCTGGTCATCTCCATCTTCCTATATGCTTGCGAAGCATGGACCATCACAGCAGAAGAATACAAAACATGGAGATGAGGTGCTACAGAAGACTTCTGGGCATTTCCTATACCCAACACATCACCAACGACGATGTCCGACAGACCATCACACAAGCCATTGGACAACACCTTGACCTGCTCACAGTGGTGAAGAAATTAACGGAAACTCCGATGGTATGGCCACGTCACCAGATCATCAGGCCTTGCAAAGACCATTCTGCAAGGCACAGTGCAAGGAGGTAGAAGAAGAGGGAGACCAAAAAAGAGGTGGGAGTACAACATTCGAGATTGGACTGGTTTGACACTGAGCGAAGCCATCAGGGCTGCTGAGGACAGAGAAAGATGGAGTACGCTGGTTAAACGATCATCTGTGGTGCCCCTACGACCTCCGAGTTACGGGACAGGATAGGATAGGATATATGGTCCTGATTCGGCTCTTTGCAGTCGTGGGGCCGGGTAGCTCAGTTGGTAGAGCGTCTTACTAGTAACCGAAAGGTACCTGGTTCGAATCCCGGATTGGCCAATGTGTGACCGTATTATTTTCCCCTTACCATCAACTGGTTCGCTGGTGTCAGAATAATGTGACCAGTAGTCGCCTATACGCTCCGGTGTCGTGTGACTAGGCTATAATCTACAATTACCCTGTAAGCAATGAATAACTAACTACTAGCTACTACTACTACTACTACTACTACTACTACTCACTGAACTAAATAAATCACTACTACTACTGCTGCTGCTGCTACTACTACTACTACTACTACTACAACTGCTATTATTTTACTTCTACTACTATTGTTGTTGTTCTTATTATTGTTATAGTTTTTGTATTGTACTTGCAATATATGGTTTTATGGTAATTTATGAATACGAAAATATTTGTGACCTTTGTAAACCTCCTCGACCTTCAGACTCAGTTACTTCCGGTAACAGACCCGGTGTCATGGCCTCCACGAGGAGCAGACTACATTCGTTGCTTAAGACATGCAAAAGATGCACGAAAGTAAACATCGGGCAACCTGCAATTTTCGACGGCTTTGTGTATTCAGCTAACAGGCTTCACTCATATCACCCTCATCACTGCTTGTGGTCTATGCGACAAGCGGTAAGTAAAGCACTCTTCCGACCTTCACGCAATACACATGTTGCCATTGTTGGGTTGCATGAACTGATGAAGAGCATTATATATAATGTTCAATTGCACACGAACTTTCCACGCGACTAAACAGTTTTGCTGAATAATGTCTGTTCAGCGGATGCACCTTACAAATCATTGTTTGATATTATAACGGCAGCTAAACTACTGCGGACTTTTCTTTCGTCATTATGAAACTCTACTGCTCTTCACTCACTCAGTAGTAGGCATTACTACATACCATTAGTATCAATGTAACTAGGGCAGTGGCATTACAAGCAGCTAATATAATTACACGCTTCATGCATTGTATAAATGTTCAAAAATATTCAGAAATCTATGTAAATAGTACTTTCTTCAGGCTATATATATATATATATATATAAGTAAACAATTTCTTCAAACTATAGACATTTTTATCAACTTTATTTATTTATTATATTTTTTATTTTATTCTCAGTCATGCCACATGTGCGTACGCCATTATCAGCAGTTGTCACGGCATCACAGGAATCTGCAAGATTGGTCTCTCCCATCAGGCATCAGGTCTCAAACTTGTCGGGCATTGTCTTCGTCTGACACTGATGTACGACCTAATAGTGGAAGCCCTAACCCCTTTGATCTTGTGAAGGATGAAATGTCATCGCTGTGCTACCACATATGTAAGGTACATTGTCTTTTGTTTCTTAGTTTTGCTGTAGGCCAGCTTCCTACGTTGGCTGAATGTAAAGCTCAAGGAGCATGGAAATCGGTCCATTCCTTAAATCAGCAGTTGCTATTAAAATATTTGATTGACTACTTCAACTATTAAAACTGTTAGATTCAGCTGTAAACATTTTACCTGTCAACATGTTAGGCCACTGAAGAGGTTTTGTCCCAAGACCAGGTTGTACCTTCTGTCTTCAAGTCGTTGTACCGCATCACAACCTGTTCAAGGTACCAGTGTTATTCCTCAAGTTCTGTTAAATCTGGCAGTTCACTTGCCAGACAGGTGAAGCTTTTGGTTCTCAGTCATGTCACCCATCCTCTTTTCTTTTTTTTTCTTTTTTTTTGGGGGGAGCTGTTGGAAATGTTGTCAAGTTTTATTGAATCGTGCACTGTGTGTCATTGCTGGCAAACGCATATAATGTATATTTTCTCCTGCTCATTTTGATTTTTTTGCTGACAGTTTTTTTTATGGGCGAGTGAGAATACTGGCAGACTAGTCTTTAACTGGGGCACTGATCTAAGAAGTGAGAGGGAGGAGGAGTTAAAGGGGGGAAGGGGGTGGGTGAAGGATTTGGGTGGAAGAAAGAGCCCATTTAGACAGAGGATTTTTTTTAAATTTGCTTTGACGAAAAAGAATTTACCCTAACATTCTCATCATGGTCTTTTGTTGCTGGAATCGACCACAATGAGTTGACTTGTTAGTGTTGTTCTCCTCTGCATGTTAACAATGTTAGGCATGAGTAGGCTGGCTCAGGTATGATAAGCAGTGTTGTAGTGCTGACTCTTTACTTTTAGCTCTGTCCAGGTTGCTTTGATGCTACAGTTAATAGACACATAAATAAATGGATTTCCCATTTTGTACCCAAACCATATCATATTTATGAAATAGGTTATGTTTTTCGGTATAATAATCTTTTTTTCCCAATGGTGCAACACCAACTACCAATGTTAAAAGGATCAGTCACGCGGTAATCGTTTAAAGTTTTGGCTTTTACTTTCAGAGAACAGCACCTCTGTTTGGATTTCTTCTTGGCAGATGCAGATCATATTTGTCTCTTAAACAAAATGGCTGCATCCAAAAAATAAGGTAGTTTTTATGATTCAGATAAACGAATTTATGCTCATCATGATTGTCATCAATCATTGTTCCAGGAACTGAGTATAAACCAAGGGGATTTAGGGACGATAGCACGTTACTATTTTGACGGCTCAGGCAAAGCATTCCGGCCAACAGTGGTTCTGCTTATGGCCAAAACCTGCAACTTTCATCAGCAAGCTACACACTCGTGAGGAGTTTATTTATTTATTTGTTTGTTTTACTTTATTTATTTATTTTGGGGGGGTGTGTTTGTTACATAATTATACTGCATAACCTAATAATTCTTAAGCTGGTTGTCACAACAATAATCACGCTATACAATTCTTTTGCTTCTATTGATCACAGTTATTTCCTTCTTTTTTTTCATATCGGAAGTTAATGGCTTTCTTTTCATTACCATGTTTCTTTAAGAAGAACCTAAACATCAGGGTGGAGAATTTTCCGCGAATCCGCGGATTTCCGCGGAAGGCATTTGCATTTCCGAGAAAAAAATTTGAGTTCCGAGTGTGAGAAGCTGAGGGGCTACCCTTTTTTGGGCATAACGGCCAAAAGCGGCCGAAGGTCTAAACAGGCAAAACGTCCAAAAGCGTCCGTATCAACCATGTGGTTATATTCTCGCGTTGTTTGAAAGATTGCGAGACTTCCGGCACCGGTTTATTCTGTTGTGAAAACATTCTACTGCATTTCCACAAGTTTTCTCTGTGATGCGTTCGTTTTTTCAATTTATTTCTGTTCATTTTGCATTTTATTTCATTTAAATCTATACACTAGTCACTAATACCTAAGATGTGGTGTTTTTACTAACGTACCCCTAAATATCTCTAAAATTATAAAAATTCTTGCCTGTTTACAGCTAAAAAATAGACAAATGTGTGCCCAGTAAAATTGGAAATGTGGAGTTTTTGTGTAACAGTGATGGACCTAAACTTTGTTAGGCCTACAAATCAAGATTCTTAACTTTTTTGAAAGACATGTGCATAAAACATTCTTTTTTTGTTTGTTTGTTTCTATTCATGTTTACTTTTTGCTTTTTGGAGAGGCCCTAAATTACTTTCAAAATTGCATAAATTCATTTTCTTCCAGGGGGCGAATACCGGGGTTTGGCCCCTGGGCCCCGGCCGGATTTCAGAGATTTTTTGATTCAGTTGTTCTCCACCCTGAAACATGGATTTAACGTTTTGAAGATCGTTATGCATATTTCTAATAATATTTGTTCCATTAATGAATGTTAGGTAATCATGCCAAGGTAACGGTTAATGTTCTTTTAATTTGTTACCTCACTTTACGAAGGCACAGTCAGCATAGGGGGAAGAGCAATCTCCAACCTTTGTTTTGCGGATGACATTGATGTATTGGCTGGAGAGGAACAAGAACTTGAACAGCTGGTACAAAGGCTTGACACCACCTCCAGAGCCTATGGAATGGAAATAAGTGCAGAGAAGATCAAAATGATGACCAACAAAACCAATGGCATCAACACAGACATCAAAGTCCAAGGCCAATCCCTCAACACAGTGCATAGCTTCAAATATTTAGGAGCCATTGTATCAGACAATGGGTCCCGACAGGAAGTCCTCTCCAGGATCGCACAAACAACTGCTGCCCTGGCGAGGTTGAAGCCAATTTGGAAAGACAGGCCATCAGTCTACATTCCAAGGTAAGACTGCTGCGCTCCCTTGTCATCTCCATCTTCCTATATGCTTGCGAAACGTGGACCCTCACAGCAGATTTACAACGAAGAATACATAGCATGGAGATGAGGTGCTACAGAAGACTTCTGGGCATTTTCTATACCCAGCACACATCACCAACAACGAAGTCCGACAGACAATCACACAAGCCATTGGACAACACGATGACCTGCTCACAGTGATGAAGAAACGGAAACTCTGAAGGTATGGCCATGTCACCAGATCATCAGGTCTTGCAACGACCATCCTGCAAGGCACAGTGCAAGGAGGTAGAAGAAGAGGGAGACCGAAAAAGAGGTGGGAGGACAACATTCGAGAATGGACTGGTTTGACACTGAGCGAAACAATCAGGGTTGCTGAGGACAGGGAAAGGTGGAGTACGCTGGTTAAACGATCATCTGTGGTGCCCCTACGACCTCTGAGTTATGGGATAGGATAGGGATAGGACCTTACTTTGAAAATTAAGTTTTGAAATAAAATGTATTTATGGACTTGGCAATGATTTTAGTACTGTCCGGTTAATCATCCTTATTATTATGAAAACCACTGGTTGATTTCTCTATTGGTTGTTTAAATAAAGTGGTTGGTTGATTGATTGTTTGATTATTTTTGTGGGATTTCAGTGTTTTGAAGCCACAATATCAAATTGCCATGGTCACGGAGATGCTGCATACTGCCTCCCTGATTCATGATGATGTCATTGACGCCTCAGACACTCGGCGTGGTAAGGACAGCGCCCACCATGTGTGGGGTCAGAGAAAGGTGAGTGACACTTCCAAGGTCCATGGTACATAAGTAATAAGGTCAAGGCCACAGAGTATGGCTGTTGTCCGTTTTTGGGTTTCAGTGGGTTAGTCGTTTTGTAAAGTGCTTAATCACAAGGGGATCTATGCATGAAAAAGTACTAAACACTTAGTTCCGTACTATAGCCTAGTTCGGTTCTATTGAACGTAGTCCGGTATGTAAGAAAATGGCCTACGAAAAGTTCTGTCCTAAAGTACTGACTAAACAGCCCCTGAATTTAGTCAACCTCTGATAAGGATTATCGGCCAGAGTTGCGGACTAAAGCCGAAAACAATATTGCTTGCGACATACTCCTTTTCAATCAATACATGTGTGAACTGCCTCAAAATCCTGTTTTTTGTGACATAACAACATCCACAAGAAATGTTTAATGATGACCAAGTTATGAGAAGGCTTTGTGCGCCACGACATGCTATTTTTTAAATGGCCAAATAACTTGATCTAGCATTCCCCACACTGCTTAGCAGAACTGGCCGAGGCCTCTCCACCATGGTGAGGTAAGCCACGACCGTCTTTGTTACGCAGTATGACTCTGTTCTGAACTGAATAAAATGGGAAGGGTCAAAGTACTTTACGTCAAACCTGCTACAGGTAGGCTCGATGTGACGGAGTAGCCTTTTGAGGATTAGCCCTTTGAGGATTTTTCAGAATAGTTTGACACGATTGACATTTAGTTTGAGACTGAGAAGTCTCGACCTGTTCAATGGCGGTACATACCAGACTACGAAAATAATTAGTACCGAACTACAGAGTTTCAAACTATAACATAGTTCCAAACTAAAATAGGCAGGTTTCATGCATAGATCCCCAGATCTGCAAGAAAATAGTCCCTAACATTTACAGCACATTTGTCAATGCAGTGCAATGCAATACAATACAATACAGTTTCATTCAAACTTGGTGTGAGCAATTGCCTTGAGGTATTTAAAAAAAAAAATTTGTTTGTGGGCCTGTGTTGAGCGGTTCACTCATCCTAGAAAAATATAATTTGGGCTTGGAAAATCATGGAAATCTCTGTATGAATATTCTTTTAATTTTTTTTTTATAGCTGTGAACATGTGCTTGGGTAATTTGTATGCGTTTTAATAAATGATCTCTCATTCGTTCGTTCAGGCAATTTTAGCTGGAGACTACATATTATCCGTGTTGTCCCTCATGATGGGCAGAATTGGAAACGCAGAAGTTGTGTCCGTCATGTCCCAGACTATGGAGGAACTTGTCAGAGGTACGTCATTTCAGTTTGATGATTAAATGAATAAACTAATGAGTGCGTGAATGAAAGTATGAAATTATCCTGTGTTGCTCTGTTAGATATTTCAAACACCAAAAGTGCATGACCAGAGTTCCATGTTTATTTGGATACTAAATGCTTTTGGTTTAATGAAAGACATCAAAGTAGAACAATTAGTGTACAGTTTTAGTTTGTATATGTTGTGAAGTGTTGACAAATCTTGTAGATGGTAATCTGTCTGATCCGTAAGTGTATACATAGGTACTCCAAGCCCTTCATTGGCTCTTGTCCGCTCGGCAGTTTTGACTCAGTTTTCACTTCACTTTACCCCTTGGGGTCATGAGCAATCTTGCCACTGTAGATTGTTCAAACCTATAAAGGGAACAGTGAAAGCCACAGTTGAAAACCTGTCTTTCCTTTATAGGCAAGACGCTTCACTGCGGCAACAGTACCCCCGTTGGAGTGCCGGGGGTTTTCAGTATAAATAGTATCCCCACTTTATGGAAATTTAGTGCTTTAAATTCCCACTGTCGCTGTCTTCCTCATTTACTCTTTCCTATTCTTGCTCTGTCCTTCACTCTGCTATACTATCTTCTTCTTCGCTAGATCAATGACCTACCTTTTTTCTTGAAAACTCTTCCTGGACAAGACTCCTTGTTTGTGTATGAGGTCTGTTGGATCAGCTTGGGAGTGTTGGACGCTTTCTGCCGGGTGGTCACTAGGGCTTCCTATGAATGTACTATTTAGCACTATAGGCATTTTATATGTATGTGTTTGGTTGATGATTTATAATGATGTTTGTATTCTATTTTGTTTTTGTAACCGGGGTGTTCGCGTAGTTGAGGTCAACCCTCAGCCGTCCCCCGCGTGGGATGTCTTTATTGTAAAGTGACTGGCCGGTGGAGGGCATTCAATTTTCCCACTGGGGTTGTTTCAGCAGATCTTTTATGCGGATCGGGGATTGTCCGGTCCTGATTTGGCTCGGAAGAGTCCGCTGGACCTAAAGCAACAATAAATCAATCAATCAATCAATCACTTCACTTTCAACACTTATTATTAATGTAAAACTGCATCAAAACGAACAGTGGCTGTATTCAAATAAAAATTGAAAGCTTTATCTTTACATCTGTGTTGTTTTTAATGCATGTTTATGCGAAAGATTCCGAGAAAACAGCTTTTGAATACGCCCCTATCCGAACGCTGAATGCCGCTGCGAAAAAATTGTCACCGTCGTTTGCTGAGAGGTGACTCGTTTCAAAGTCTAAGCGCTTTGCGATACTTCATTGGATGGCCTAAAAATAAGAACCAATGAGAAGTTCGGATACTTAGCTTCATTTACATATAAGTATGGTGGGCTCTCGTGTGTAAACGTTTTGTTACGAGCCGAACAAAGTGGATAAAGCGGTTTTGATGTAAGTTTGATTTTAACTAGAAGTTTAAAACTTAGCAAGAAATAAAGAGCAGACTTTCCTTTATAAAACTAGGGTATTTATTAATTTGTGCATTACTGTATCGCGGAGCGCTTTGCCGTAGAAAAGTCTACCCAAACGGTGTTCGGGTTTTCTTCCGGCCATGGCCAACTCGTAGGCCTATTCAGCGACACGAGTGCTGAGCGTAGTAGCACACCAGTAGGCCTATAATTTGCCGGGCACGCACTGCGAATTTGATGATTTCCCAACTTTGAAGCACCAAAACGGCTGAACATTACATGGGATAGGCCTGAAGAAAATTGGGCTTGGAGTATAACATATGAAGGGGTTACCTGTCAAAAATCAGCTTTCTGGTATCAATATTGGCTTCACTTTGAGACTCCAAAGTTGTCAATTTCTTCAATTCCAAAACGTTGCCAAAAAAACACCAACATTCGGCATTTTCAAACATTAATAACTTTTTACCTATTTGTCCTATGGGGAAAAAAAATATACCACTGTGTTCAGAATGAAAAGCTCTTTAAATCTATGTCAGTTTTGTGATGAGGAAATCATTTTTTAAAAATGGCTTTTGACTACCTAGTATACACGGCTGTAAATATTTATACTGTTTTTCTTCCTGGGTCTAACCGGGCATATAAATAGCTGTGAATAGGTTTTTGCTCTTCTGTTTCTGTCTTTTTTGTCATTTGTGTACATAGTTGTAAATAGTTTTTACCTTTACTGTTCCGTTTTTTGGTGTATCGTGGCAAAAGTAATGTTTGATCGAGTGCATGTATTTTTACGTAATGACTATGTAAAGCGTGGTGAGTCTGGTCATAGGCTGGAGTACCCGCTATATAAAAATCCGTTATTATTATTATTATTATTATTATTATTATTATTATTATTATTATTATTATTATTATTATTATTATTAATCAGTCTTAGCAACGTTCTTCCCAAGTAAAGTTGGCGCAACATCATTTGGCATGGTCCAAGTTTGAAGTTTTGAATGTTGGTTGGGGGGGGGGGGGGGGGGCCCGTCATGCTGCAATGTGCATTAGTACTGCGCAGGCGTTGATGATAAACAGGGCGGGTGAAAAGTGACTCCCTATTCCAATTGGCGTACGACTTTTGTAAGTAGTGCCACATTTGCCTCCAACAAAGGCCTATTGTGGTCCTTACAGTGCAAGCCTTTCACTGCTGACCCTCCCATTTAATCTCACAGTGATTGTAGCAGCCCATAATGGCCTGTCACCTGACACTGCATGAGACGTAAGACATCAGAAGACATAAGACCAAGTGCGGGATGAATGAATAGACCAGCAATTGAATCCTACTTCTGTTAGTGTCATAATACCTGTTTGTTTTATGTCAATGAGCACTAATTGACTAAAAGTTATCAGCAAGTGCCAATAGGGAGGTACTTTTCAACCACTCTGTGCATGGTGTCAACAAACATTGAGTCGCCTTGTGGTGAGATATGTGCGCGTTTAAGTTCTCATATTATTATTAATAGTAGAAGTAGTAATCAGAGGTGCCAACCAGTATGGATTGACCATATTTAATTCCGGCGAAGTGAATTAAATATGGAAATACGGTAGCTTTTATAAGAATACAGAGGAGAAGTTGCCGATCGTTTATCTCTGCCAGCGGTGCTTCTGTACCGGTTTCTGGTCTCAGAATAGTACTCATGCACTCAGTGAACGTCGCTTCTTGGGTAAAGTAACGTCCCCGGACACGTGAGCGTATGGCTGAAATTCGCTGTGTGCCTGCGGTATTTTCCGAGCACGCGCGACCCGAATCAAACACGTGATCAATTTATCAAATGAAAACAATCGTTCTTAGCCTTTCGGGATGAAGACTATAATGAAGAGAACTCGCACAGATCTATTTTTTAGACTGATGTCATCTGGGGTTAGGGTAGGGTTGGGTTAGAGTTACCCTACTCTACCCTACACGTACCCTAACCCTAGTCTAAAAATAGACCTGTATGAGTTCCCTCCATAATAGTCTTCACCGCCTTTCAGAGTGTTTCAAAATCGCGAAAATGGCAGGACGTGGTAGACACAGAAAAAGAAAAGCTGCTAAGTCTGATTACGAAGCCGATTCCTTATTAAGTAAAACAAAGCCTGCAACTAAACGTCTGCAAGATTTTCTGCATTCATACACAGAAGTCATTGCGTCGAAACTGTCAACAAAGTATGCACGCTGTACTGTCTGTGGCTTCGATTTTTTGATAAGTCATGGTGGCTTTGACGATGTGGCCAGGCATATAGCAATCTGCTAGACACAAAGCTTACTTACTGTCCAAGATCATACTGAGGATTCTCCTGATCCCTGTGTCCAACTGTTCATGTGAAAGGGTCTTTTCTATCCTATCCTATCCTATCCTATCCTGTCCCGTAACCCGGAGGTCGTAGGGGCACCACAGATGATCGTTTAACCAGCATACTCCATCTTTCTCTGTCCTCAGCAGCCCTGATGGCTTCGCTCAGTGTCAAACCAGTCCATTCTCGAATGTTGTCCTCCCACCTCTTTTTCGGTCTCCCTCTTCTTCTACTTCCTTTCTTTTCTATGGTTAGAAAAAATAAAACTGACTTTAGAGGGACTATGGGAAGTAGGACACTGAATGCCATGCTGCAGTTGAAATCAAGAAATTCAAATACTTACTGCTACAAAACAAAACTCTCTCCAACACTTCTGAAAAAGGCAACTGCTAAGTCCTTGAAACAATAGAACTGTTTTGTTGCTGACATTACTTTTATTGGAAAGACTATCAGTATCATTCATTTTAAGAAAAACAAGTGTAGCGTTCAACAAGCTGATTTTCATGGTGATTTTAGAGTAAAACAAGTGTGGTGTTCAACAAGCTGATTTGCATGGTGATTTTAGAGGACTGAAAATAGCCTGCTATTTCATAGGTAAGCCTGTCGTTATAATGTCATAGGCTAGGTTTTGCGAGAAAAAAAATACTGACAAGTGTTAAAAAAATACTGACTAACGGGTCCGGAAATACTGATAAGAAGATTAGGAGGTTGGCACCTCTGAGTAATATTAGTATTATTAGTATTAGTATTATATTTAAGAAAAAAAAAATAATAAAATAAGCAAGCAAACAAAACTAAAGAACATTTAGATTGGGTTGCTGGGTGTGTGTTGCAGGAGAGTTCATGCAGTTAGGATCAATGGAAGATGAAAATGAAAGATTCAAGCACTACCTGGACAAAACCTTCAAGAAGACTGCGAGCATGCTTGCTTCTGGCTGTAAATCGGTGACTATACCTATAAAATGATCCTTCAGCTTAAGACGCTGGCACTCATGTTTTACCATAATCTTTTTGGCTGAGGTAAAACTTTATAGAACACTTGAAGGATTCAGTATCATTAATGCGTAGTATGCATTTCCTATACTTGCAGGACCATTAGTTACTAAGTTAGTCTGAGAGTTACATCAGTCCAGCGTGGGGATAAGTTTTTAATTATTAGTGTGTGCTTTGTTTTTTTGTAGCTGTAAATTAGTATGTTCCCAAGCCAATGACCAAAGTTTGTCAGTTGACTGCATTTTTCATTGCGTGCAGAGATAAACAATTGACTTTGTGTGTGAGATGGGGGGACGCAGTGGAGGGAGATTTGGGGCTTGATTTTTGTTTTGGGTGACTTGCCCTTGCTAGGCGGCTGTGTGTATCGTCTATGTCTGCCATTTGTTAGTCCATATACATTAGTATATTCCTATCATGTCCTTATTTATGAACAGCTTCCACACATTTTTATTGTGTGTCAGTCTGGTTTGACAGTTTGATGCATGTATGGATGGCGAGCTAAAGGCAGATTTCTGCTCTTTTTTTGTCAAGTATCCTGTGATTTCAGGAAGACAATTCTAGTGGGTGCAGTAGCAGGATTGTTCAGCTTGCGTACCAAATGGGCACACCAACTTGGAATTGCATTTCAGTTGGTTATACAAACAACAACCTTCTACAAAAGACAGTGACCTACCTTTTTTTTGAAAACTCTTACCTTTTTCTTGACCTTGTTTGTGTATGAAGGACTCCTGTTGGATCAGCTTGGTATTGGAGCTTTCTGCGGGTGGTCACTAGGGCTTCTATTATGTTATTATTTAGCAATTTATTTATATTGTATTGTGTATTGTTGATAATTTGTGATGTTTGTATGTGTTTTGTTGTTGTGTAACCGGGGGTTCGGGGTTAGTTGGGGTAAAGCCTCAGCCGTCCCCTGCGTGGGATGTCTTTATTGTAAAGTGACTGGCCGGTGGAGGGCATTCAGTTTTCCCACTAGGGTTGTTTCAGCAGATCTTTTATCGGCGGGTTGTCCGGTCCTGATTTGGCTCGGAAGAGTCCGCTGGACCTAAAGCAACAATCAATCAATCAATCAATCAAAAACAAAACAACACAACACAATACAATACAACACATCTTTATTTTCTCAAGGAATTTACACAAGCATAGACCATTTGACATAAAAAGGAAAATGCATTTTTGCCATATCTTTTAAATCGACAAAGCATTATTTACAATCACCCTTTATCCAACAAAAACATATTCAGTTATAAATACATTCAGGCAGGCAACTATTGCAGTTAATAAAATATCGCAGTTCATCAATACAACACATTCATACTACTGCTGTCACATTTCCATATGACAATTGCATCTCATTCACAAGTTACAAATATATAGAAATCACTCTATAACAGTATATTACATTTCTGCTAAAAAAAATAAAACATACTTTGCAACACTATGGAAACTTCATTTTTTAATTTAATTAATTCATTAATGTATATTTTATTGGTTGATTTATTGAACTTTTATTTTGTCAGAAGAGAATGCTTTGAATCATAATGCCTGTGTTAAACTGGTTTAATCTTGTCCTGATTTGGCTCGGAAGAGTCCGCTGGACCGAAAGCAATAATCATGTAATGTAATGTAACTGTTTTAATAGATTATTAACATCTGTGCAGTTGGTGGATGACCTACTGGACATAGTGTCCAGTGATCAGGTACTGGGCAAACCCACAGCGGCTGACCTCAAACTTGGACTGGCCACTGCCCCTGTTCTCTTTGCTGCACAAGAGGTAGTGGATATTTGTGTGTTTTATTTTCATGAACAGAGGTGCCAACCAGTACGGATTGACCGTATTTAATTCCGGCGAAGTGAATTAAATACGGAAATATGGTAGCTTTTATAAAAGTACGGAGGAGAAGTTGCAGATCGTTTATCTTTGCCAGCGGTGCTTCTGTACCAGTTTCTGGTCTCATAATAGTACTCCTGCACTCACTGAACGTCGCTGTGTTCAACAAGCTGATTTTCATGGTGATTTTAGAGTAAAACAAGTGTGGTGTTCAACAAGCTGATTTTCATGGTGATTTTAGAGGACTGAAAATAGCCTGCTGTTTTAGAGGGAAGCCTGTCTTTAGTTTATAGTGTCATAGGCTGGGTTTTGCAAGAGAAAAACTGACAAGTGTTAAAAAATATTGACAAACGGGTCTGAAAATACTGACAAGAAGATTAGGGGGTTGGCACCTCTGCATGAATAATAGTAAAAAGAAAAGAAGAAGAAGAAGAGTGATAATCAAGTTCTATAAAAAGACTAGCTCAAAGAGCATCTCTCCAGTTTGAAAATGTCATGTTAAATTATTAATCAGGGCTTCCAATCTTCCGCCGTTAGGCGAATTTCCGCCATTTAAAACAAATTTCAGCCGAAAAATTTTAAAGTTCCGCCGTAGAAAACTGCCGAGGTAAAAATTTCATAGGGGCTCCAAAATATCCGTAACACATTCTCAGTTTGGTTGATCTGTAATTGGCTGGTTTCGATGACTGGAAACGGATCATCGTTCTGTTTGCGAATAGGCAAAAATGGCGGGTCAAATTTTTGTTCAACGCGGCCAAAAGTTTGACGATGTTTCTTGCAAAAACAAGTGGAGATGGGACTGGATGGAGGTGGAGGTAGAAGAAGAAAAATTGAGTCAACATATCCGAAAGATTCCACGTGTCGGACACGCGTTTTGCGTCTTGTGCTCGAACGAAATCAATCATCTTCTTTAGTCCCATTTCAAGAAAGTGAGCTGACAGTTTTCAACTTGCACAGTAGCCTACTTTATGTTGTGCGATGAGCATGGATCTGTGTACATACATTTGTGTTTGCAACCTTATCTTTTCCTGCCGACTAGAAAAACATTTTTAAAAAGCGAAAATTTAGACTTGTTTCACTGCCAAATGCCTTTCCTACTACTGATGGCCTAAAAGGTGCAAAACCATTTTTCATCACCATAACTGTGTATGCATTTGACCATAATTTTTTGTAAAAGCAGAACTAGTAGGAGTAGTTTAATATTATGAACATTCTATGTAACACTAACAGAGTAGACCATGAGTGACTTGCTAGTGAGGATTGTATTCTGTATTGAATTCTGAATTCATTGTGGTTTTACTAAGTCAGCTGCACAAGAAAAATACTGAACATTCCATTTTTTTTCTTCAGTTTTTGCTTTTAAGATATGAAGCAATTAAGATCGTTAAAATGTGGTAAATTCCATATTTGCCTTAATTATTCTCTATTCATGTGAGACCTTACATCAAACCTTTTGTAAATCACTTATTTTCTTTCTTCTACTTCACTCTCACTAATAAAATTGTTTCTTTTATAGCAGACAGTGTTGTGACAGTGTTTGGGGTCGTGCGCTTGTGACCTCGTCACTCGGTCATTTTCCTCCTTTTTTATCTCAGACCATTGGAAGCCCTGATTAATAATTGGTATAAACTCACAGCAGTTAAAACTTTGTACATTAAAAGAAATGACACAAATGAAAGGTTGATAGCAGGGATGGAGTCAGATAACATGATCATACTTTTCAGTGTAAAAGATTTTGAAAAATGAGCTGCATATTTGGGTACTTGTGTATGCTTTATATTGCTGCCCAATGATCCCCAGCATTGGTGCTGTAGTTTGAAAGAGCTATCGTTTGATCCCTAGTCCAACCTTACGTTTTAGGGGTGGCCTCGTGGCGCAGTGGATAAGTCGCCGGTTTCCTATGCCGAAGGTCGCGGGTTCGATTCCCGCAAGGGGCGAACGTATGTGACTTAGGTACGAGACTATTGAGGTCACCGAGGGTTTTCTCCGGGCACTCCGGTTTCCTCCCTCCCTTCAATAATGGTACAGGACGCAGTCAATATAAAAATTTCAAAAATAAAAATTCGATTTTCTTTCCGACTTCTAATAGCGATCTCCCTGCCTTTACACCACCTGTTTGAGTGATGGATGTGTGTTTGGTATGTGTGAGGGTGGATGAGACAGGTGAGCGTGTATGTTGGTATAGGTCGCCGCGCTTTGAGCCTGAATGATTTGGGGTAAGGCGCGTATAGCATCCTGTATTATTATTATTATTATTACGTTCCAGTTTCCTCAGCTGAATCCATTGATAATGAGGAGATTTTCTGTAGACGGGGATGTGGATTTGGCGAAGGAGTTGGTCGCTAAGGTAACCAATTGTTTTTCACCGAAATGTTTTTGTATGTTTATTTAGTTCCAGACTGATTGTTTTTTTTAAACAACAACAACAACAACAACACCGATGTCTGTATTATTAATGTGGTGCTCATTTTTTTCCTTGACTTAAATCAAGCGTAGCAGTTGGCTCAGTGGTCTAAGCGACGGCGAGACAGTTGAAGAATTCAATATTGAGCAGTTAGCTTACAGATGGTGGTTTGAAGCTGGCAGGGAAAAAAAACACCACATGACCCTGATGAATAAGCATGCAACCCTCCCTCCTTCAGATGAGAGTATAAACTGAGGTCTAGTATGTGCACTCGCACATCCCATTGCACAGACTTTAAAAGATCCTGACGCTCATGTCCTAGAGGGGTGATCGCCGCCTTCACAGAAACAACCAGCAAGTACTAGGACCTTTCTCCACGTCGCCCAGGATTGGGCTCAGTTGCCTGGGGTGTCATGTGATGCAGCTAAGGCAGCAGTTTGGCGCCTCAGATGGCTTGAGTTAGATCCTGTATTGGCCAGAGTTAGATCCTGTATTGGCCAGAGTTAGATCCTGTATTGGCCAGAGTTAGATCCTGTATTGGTCAGCGTCTTGAGCAGCTCTTGAGCTGGAAAAGCGCAATATACGAAAAATAAATGAAACAAAGTAATTATGTGAGCTCTATAATAGCCAAGGGAATTGCAGCAAAAACAACAGCAATGAAACAAAAAAAGAAGTGAGCCCTTGTTTGATCTATGGGCACTTGGCAAAATAAATGATACGAAAATTTCGGAATTAATTTCAATAGTTTAAAAACATGTATATAAAGGCAAATTGTGATTTCAGAGCGACGGTATAGAGAAGACCAAGCTACTGGCAGCAGAACACACAAAGGAAGCTGTGAGGTTGTTGCAACATTTTGATACCTCTGACTTCCAGCAGGCCTTGATAGCTCTGACCAAACAACTGCTCAACAGGAAAAAATAATGCCGTAGATTTCTAGCTTTTTTTTTTTTTTTTCAAATTGGTATAGAAAATATCTAAAACAATTTCCATTGGATATAGAAGTTAGCTAGTGTTAGAAGTTAGCTAGGCATTTTATTATGATGCGTCTGTGAAAAACTGCTTACTTATTTCAGTTTGGGGTGTTAGTGGGATGGGAGGTTGAAGAGAGGGGGGCTGGAGAAAGCACAAAGCTGATGAACAAAGCTAGTTGTTTTGTTAGTCGTATGCCTGTGATTTCACAATAATGAATTGAGCTGTTTTCTGTCTGTCCCCTGTGGCTAACATGGAAAATAGGTTTCTGTTTTGTGGTGTGGTAGTAATCGACTATGTACCAACACAGTTGGCTGCCTATATGTATCACAATAAACACTTCTTGTTTTGTCATGGGCAGTGTTTGGGCTGTACCCAATACCGCGTGCTCTGATGTCTTGCCTGTGACAGGCTGTAGAAAGCTGTTTTTGCTGTCTTGTAATCTGGTAGGCTGTATGGAGAGTTATATTAGTTGTTTTCAGATTATGGAATGGACCATAGGACACTGTGTTTTGCATAGTTTTTTTTTTTTTTAAACTGAATTGTTCTTATACTGCTGAAGGTTGAAGTTTCAGTTTGGAATGTTTTGTCTGTTGGTGTGTGTGCTTGTGCAGGGTTGTGTTTTATGTGTGTATGCTCTGCTTGTGTGTGTTGGTAAATATTGCAGAAAGAAAATGTAATACTAAACAGAATTGAAGGTTTAGTGAGCCTGTTAGTGCTTACTGCAAGGGAAAACACCATAGGAGAAAACATGACATAATTTCTTTACTTATTTACTAGTACTATAGTTGCAAAGTGTTTGGAAGTGCATTTTATTTGATGACCGAGCAATGTTTAGTAGGTGTCAGTCAACCAAATCTTGACCAATTTGTTATTGTAAATTACTTCTTTAAAAAGAACTATTTAAAAAATAAAACGAAGTTATATGTCTGACAAATCTATCTCAGGTATTCGTTTCTTATGCCTCGCAATTTTGAGTGCTATGACTATCACAGTTTGTTAGCACAATATGTGAGAACAGTACATATTTGTATTGTTTTTTGATGTGGTTGTTTGTAAATGAAGAAGTTGTGTTATGTCCACCGTTTGTTAGCATAATATGTACGAGGGCAGTCCGATATTTCTTATCCTCACCGCCCGATGGCGCCATTATCGCAAGAGCAATTTACTATCGTGTAGTACATTCTCGTAGACAGCTACTGTCGAAATTTCAGCCGGATGGGACTCATAGTTTTATTTTGACCACGTGTGGAGGCGGGCCTATCCGCGGATTTTAGGTAAATGGAAAATGAGCAATATCGGTCGGTGATTCGATTCTTGTTGAGAATTGGGCTACAAAATGCTTCCCCATCCACCATATTCTCCAGATTTGTCCCCGTGCGACTTCTTTTTGTTTCCAAACTTGAAAAAGTCACTCGCCGGGCAGAAAATTTGAGTCGAATGAGGAGGTCATCACCGTCACGGAGGCCTACTTTGCAGACCTCGAGGAAACATACTTTTCAGATGGGTTAAAGAAGTTGGAGCATCGCTGGATCAAGAGTGTCAAACTAAAAGGAGACTATATTAAAAAATAAATCGCCACTTTTTCAAAATTTTAATTTTTCTTTTGTAGGCTAAGTACTTATTGGACCACCCTTTTATATCCGAGCCATGCATATTTGTATTGTATTAATTTTGTGCTATGACTGAAACTCAACTTTTTTTCTTCTGGTTGGAGCTGCTTGGTAAAGTATATTAGTTTGAGTTGTTAGTGTTATGTGTATGAAAAAGAGATCCATATATATATATACCCCCTCAGCTGACTGTGCCTTCGTGATCTGCAAGGGCATCTGACATGATGCGCTCTAGGAAGATGTTGAAGAGTGTTGGAGAGAGTAGGCATCCTTGACGCACGCCGATTGTTGTTCTGAGCCAATTCCCGATGAAGAAAATGAATGTTATCTTCTGTTAAAGAGTCTCAGTATTAGTTTTGTTAAGTTGAGGTACTTCAGTTCATGTCCTTTAAATTTAGATAGGTACATTAGTACATTATGTTTTGACTGTTGCTTGATCGGTGATCATGGATTGATGCACTGTGTGAATGTATGAATCAAGTATAAAACTCTTTGATAATAATAGAAGTGTATGTTTGAATCTTGCTTGAATGATGTGATGATGCATTTGATATGAGCATTTCAAACTATTGAAACTGTTGTTCATTTTCATTACTTTAACGACAAGTTCTGACTGAATTAAATCTATCTATCCTGTCCCATCCCATAACTCGAAAGTTGTTGGGGCACCACAGATGATCGTTTAACCAACGTACTCCATCTTTCTCTGTCCTCGGCAACCCTCATGGCTTTGTTCAGTGTCAAGCCAGTCCATTTTCGAATGTTGTCTTCCCACCTTTTTTTCTGTCTCCCTCTTCTTCTGCCTTCTTGCACTGTGCCTTGCCGGATGGTCTTTGCAAGGCCTGATGCTCTGGTGATGTGGCGATACTATTGAATTTCCATTTCTTCACCAATGTGAGCACGCCCAA
The DNA here is from genome assembly GCA_036898135.1 of Oncomelania hupensis. Classification (NCBI taxonomy): domain Eukaryota; kingdom Metazoa; phylum Mollusca; class Gastropoda; order Littorinimorpha; family Pomatiopsidae; genus Oncomelania; species Oncomelania hupensis. The sequence continues at coordinate 5,395,122 of CM072525.1, read as the reverse complement.
TGTCCAAAGGCGTGTGTGAGGGTCTGTCTGATTTCGTCGTTTGCGATTTGCTAAGTATAGGAAATGCCCACAAGTCTTTTGCAGCACCTCATCTTCATTCTTTGTATTCTTCGTTGTAGGTCTGCTGTGATGGTCCATGTTTGGCAATGACATAGGAATAAAGTATAAAAACTGTTAAAGCATAACAGTAAATGTAGAAGAGAATGCATGTGATTGGTAATTGATGTGGACTTATATAGATATATTTTTGTTAAATTAAAATAATCACTCTTTTATATTTTTGTTTCAAACAATTTGAGGCATACAGTGGTTAACTGCCAAGTGGTATGTAATTTGTGGACAGATGTTTAAAATGCTTGGTTGCTTTTTAAAACTATTTTTTTTAAATAACATAAGAGTACATTTCACCAAAACTATTCAGATTTTCATCAGACGGTTGAAGCTGTTAGTGTTATCCACAAATCCTAACTACTTGTTGATTGTTGTGTGCCATAGTAGTTGTGCACACTTCTTTTTCGTGGAAGTTTTCTCTGGATTGTATCGAGCCATGTTTGGACGGGACATACATAATACTGGGAAAGTTTAACGCTAATGTAGTGAGCGCCACAGTGAGGGATAACTGTAGCTAAGTTTTAGAGTGCAGACTGTTATACTGTGGTCAGGCTTTAGTGAAGACATAATATTATAATTATGTACATCTGCCAAATACAATATGCCAAGGATAGGTTTAAAAAAAAAAATTATAAAGTGTGATTTCCATTAACAATGATGTGTAGTTGTTTTTTTTTTAAAGTTATTTATCCAGTTTCTTGTGTAAGTAGTTTATATTGTCGTTTGTAATTTATTTTGTTTCCTTTGTTAAGTAATTTATCTTGTTTATTGTGTAAGTCATTTTCTTTTTAAACAAAGACTTTTCTTTTGTATGCACGAGTGCAGAGCAATGTGAATAAAAGTACTAAATTGAGGACATTATTTGATGTCACTTGTATCATTTGACTTTCAAAACCGGAATTTTGCATAGATGTTGATACCACAGACGCATTCACCAAGAATAATGGACCCCTCGGCAAGAATGAATATTGTGGATCCCCGATAGCGGACGGGTATCGCATATATAGTATGTACTTCTGCGCTACCCATACGTTATCGGGGATCCATAAAATCCTTGCCGAGGGTCCACTCTTCTTGGTGAATGCGCCCGGGGTTAAAACTAAATGATAGTATGAAGTTACTCCTTGTATAGTATGCTGTCATTGTCATTCATTTTGTCCTTTCTCGTTCCTAATCTATCGATCTGTCTTCTTCGCTAGACCAGTCACCTATGTTATTTTTTTCTTGAAAACTCACCCCAAACTCCTCATTAATTGTATGGAGTCTGTTGACTCAGCTTGGGGATATTGGATGCTTTCTGCCAGATGGGCTTTCTATGGTGCTATTATTTAGCAATGTAGGCATTTTATTTGTATGTGTTTACTTAATATTTTATAATGATGTTTATTTTCTATTTTGTTTTTGTAAACGTGGGTTCAATAAATTTAGAGTAATAATAATAATAATAATAAATTGCATTTATACAACGCATTTTTTATTAGAATAACAACTCGATGCGCTTACGCACATCGTTCGTACGCATCATCACAACATTCGCACTACATCATGTACAGCATCATTCAGAAAGTATTATTACTGTTCATACTATTCACACAGAAAACGCCTTGCGGAACAAGTGCATTTTGAAGAAAACAAGGTCTGTACAATGTCTTAAACCAGCAGGCAGCGCATTCCAAACCTTGGGTGCTTGAAAACTAAAAGACCGCTCGCCAATTGTTTTAAGCAGACGCTTGGGCGTTTTCAAAAGTTTTTCATCTGATGAGCGCAAAGAACGAGTTGTAGTGTAGGTAGCGAGTACCTCAGATAGATATGGTGGAAGTGACGGAAAGCTAGGACAGCAATTTTGTATTCAATGCGGAACTTGACAGGGAGCCAGTGGAGCTGCATTAAGAGAGGCGTGACATGATCACGTTTCCGTTTTTTAAGCACAAGCCGAGCAGAACAGTTCTTTACACGCTGCAGTCAGCTAACTTCATCAATGGTGAGACCAGCTAGAACTGAATTACAATAATCAAGTCTGGATGTCACAAAAGCGCTGACCAACTGTGTGCACGCATCCCTCAAAAGAAACTGCCTCAATGACTCAATACGCCGAAGCTCAAGAAAGGACACACGACAGATGGTACTGATATGGTCATGCATGGACAAAGAACTATCTAGCTTGACACCCAAATAACGAACAATATTATTAAATGGGATGGTGCTGCCACCAATGTTTGCAGAATCGCTGCCGACCAGATGAGGTATAAGCTCGGTCTTGTCAGGGTTAAGCATCAACCTGTTGCTATTCATCCAAGCCTGGAAACTGTCAATACATGTTTCTACTTCAGACACAACAGAAGGGAAGTCATTCCACAGACCACTCTTGACAGTTCTGTATCATCTGCGTATTTGAGGAACACGCAGTTGCAGGCTGTGATTACATTAGATAGTGGTTGGGAGTACAACAAAAACAAAACAGGACCGAGCACAGAGCCCTTGGGGACTCCGCATAACAGGGGACTAGGAGTAGAGGTATTGCAATCAATGACAACAGACTGGTAATGATCAGTGAGGTACGAGGAAAACCACTCAAGAACAGTCTCTCTTAAACCAAATGTAGTGCGCAATCTCTCTAGAAGTATGTGGTGATCCAGAGTGTCAAACGCAGCACTCAGATCTAACAATACTACGAGAAAAACGCTTCTTGTCAGCCTAAGTAAACAATCAAGGACACTGAGAACAGCAGTCTCACAACAATGATTCTTCTTGTATGCTGACTGGTAGGTTTCTAGAAGACTGTTTTGAGATAGATGATCTTGTAACTGTTTTAACACAACCTTCTCCAGGATCTTGGAAATAAATGGAACCTTAGATACCGGTCTACTGTTGTTTAGTATATCGCTGTCGAGTCCCGTATTTTTTCAAAACGATGTCACAACAGCCTGTTTTAACTGCTTTGGGACAGTACCTGTAGTAAGAGAAGCATTTACAATAGCAGAAATCAAAGGCACTAGAGTACAGCCTTAGCATCTCCTGCATGGGATGCCTTTATTGTAAAGTGATTGGCTGGTGGAGTGCCTTTAGTGCTACCTTTAGGGTTGTTTCAGCAGATCTTTAATAAGGATCGGGGATGAGCCCTCTTTAGTCGTGGTCCTGATTCAGCTCTTTGCAATCCTCTTGACCCTATAAACAATGACTGACTGTGTGCATAAATGACAGCCTGCAATAGAAATGAAATAACCAGTTTTGTTGGTGACTTAGGGCAGAATACTGTGTTTGGGGTTGTGTGGAGGTGAGGTGTGTATGCATGTATGTACATGTTAACATGTGCAAGTGTGTCTCCGATGTCAAGAGACCCAAGTCAATTTTTGAACTCAAATGAATTTTGCAACCTACTTACAGGCAAATGTTGACTGTGACATCCTACATTCTTATTCATTTTTAAATTTCATGTTAAATAAAAAATTTAAAGAAAGAAAGGAAAAAGGACACCATTTATTTTGTGCATTTTAAAAAATTACAAGAAACATAATACGGCAATAAGCCAACACTATCCACACCCCACACATAGCTTGTTGTTTTGCCCTCCAGAGTACAGAGTAGCAACAATGTTTTGAAAATCTCAGGCAGCTTAGGAGTTATTTGTTCTAACCAAATCCTAACACCAAATGAAACCTACCGTAGTTTACTGACTAAAAAGGTGATACTTTTTTTTTTCGACGTCCACCTGTACGTACTTCTTATAATATGTGTGGTTAAAATCTGTCTGAACGATGTCACAATTCAGAATCGTATCAAAGTTGATTTAAAATCAAAACTAAAGCGCTAAAAGACAATTTTGATGATGTAACCATTAGAAAATGTTTCAAAAATCAAGGTTTGTAGAAAAGCGAACCAAACTGTCAAAGCAGGCACAGAGTGCCAACACTGGCATTTACCCTCACAATTAATTGCACTTGTTTTCCTGTACATAAAGATTAAAGCATTCCATCACACAGATTTTAAAGATCCCTAATCTCATGTCTTAGATGGGCGAGTGCTGGCGACACAAATACACCCAGGAAGCACTAGGTCCCTGTCCCTTCCCTCATCCTCCCCCCAACCCCAACATATCCGTTCATCCAGGATTGTGCTCAGTTGTCTAGGCATTAGACTATGCACCGAAAAACTGCAAGTGGGCACCTCGGGTGGCTTGAGTTAGATCCTGTACTGGCCAGCGCCTTGAGCAGCTCTTGAGCAGGAAAAAGCCTGAATAAAAACAAATAATTTAAATAAATTAATATAAACCTAATAATCATTCACGCTCACTCGCGCACACACTGTAAGGAAATAACCCATTTATTTCAACAAAAGGGAAGTCAAGAAGGAAAGCAGCTCAGGAAAAGTGGAGTTCATGAAATGTCCATGATCATCAAACTTGAACAGCTGGCTCTTCATCCCATCGGCCACTTGTTGCTGCTCCGACCAGGGAATGAACGGGTCGTCGGTGGAGCCGAACTGAGCGACGAACTCCGTGTTGCTGCGGATGGAGTCCCATTGCCATGGTCTGTTGTAATAACCGCTTATTCTTTCGCTCTCTTCCCCTAGGTCAGTCACACAAGCAGATACCAAGACCACGCCTTTTACCTGAGGCAAAGTCAAACGTACGTACCAAATGAACAATATTGAACAATGGTGAAAATAACACAAACGTTATTTTAAGGTATTAACTCTTTCCCTGCCAGGCATGTTTCCACGTTTGTGCCAGACATTTCTCTGGCACCAGAAAGAAAGTTCAGTACCTTAGGCATTTAAGCTACTGTTCTTTCAATAATAGTTGTCAAATAGACATATTTCATATCAAATTAAAGGTAAAAGAGTGAAGAATAAGAAAACAAACCATAAAAATGTTAATTTGATTATGTTATTGAAATATGTGTTTTGAAAGCATGTTGATCTTTTTGAAATGATAAAATAAAATAAAAATATTTCTACATACCACAGTGATAAAACAAATCTGGAGGAATAATTCCAATCACTGAATCAGCTTCACACACCAGAAAGAAAATTTATTTAGGATCAAAATACACTTTACAGTTTGAAATTATATTGATTATTAGCACAGAGTTTGACACACTGTCGATTGTGCCCATCACTATGCTTAGTAAAATGCACAATAAACACTCTAAAAACGAATCAATTTGAAGAAAAAACGCGCCTGTCGATCGCGAACGAAAGTAGAAAGAGTTATCTCTCTTTGGTTAAAATAAAACTTGGATTGGACTGCGCAAAAAACCGGAACGAAACGGAATACTGAAATCGACGATATATCGTCGATTGGCACAAACATGGCGGCTCAGATCGACGATATATCGTCGATTGGCAGGGAAAGAGTTAATGCACAGACCAGCTCCAAGAGATGGGCCAAAAAGGAAGATGGAAATCTTACAGTGTAGCTGAGACTAACAGAGGAAGAAGGCCTTTGCCTAGACTCCTCCACGCTGTATGGATCGAAGTAAAATCACCCATGAAGTCAAAATGCAGAGTTACGATGCTCATTTTGATTTCAAGCGGCATGTGATAATATTGTTAACTTTTTTCTTGATCTGTGCCTTTGCTGGAGGGGCCTTGTGGAATGTCTATTTGTTTCCGTCTTTAGTGCTTTAAATTCCCACTGTCGCTGTCTTTCTTCTTAGTTCTTTCTCATTCCTACTTTGTTCTATCAATCTACTATACTATCTTCTTCTTCGCTAGACCAGTCACCTACCTTTTTTCTTGAAAACTCTTCTGCGACAAAACTCCTCACTTGTGTGTGAGGTCTGTTGGATCAGCTGGGGAATATTGGACGCTTTCTGCCAAATGGTCTTTGGGGCTTCCTATGATGTTATTATTTGGCAATGTAGGCATTTTATATGTGTTTTGTTAATATTTTATAATGATGTTTGTATTCTATTTTGTTTGTGGGATGTTTTTATTGCAAAGTGACCAGCTGGTGGAGTGCCTTCAGTGTTATCACTAGGGTTGTTTCAGCAGATCTTTTATGCGGATTAGGGGTGAGTCCTCTTTCAGCGAAGTTGTGGTCTTGATTTTGTGGTCCTGATTCGGCTCTTTGCAATCCGCTGGACCCTGTAAGCAATGAATAAATATTTGTTTCCGCCGGTCAAAATGTGGTGGTTATTTGATCAAATCTTCTACATGATTATAGAAAGTTCTATGACGTAAGAAAGTGCGTAACTTCAGTGACGAGTTTTATTTTGATTGGCTGATTATGTCATGCTGGAAAGTTCTGCGTTTTTTCTGGGTAATGGATAGTAGCGCGTCGTCTGCTAGTTAGAGTCAGTTTCAAAAAGAGCTTGTATTCAGTTGTTGATGCCGTTTGCTGAATAAAGTTGGAAACCTCATAACCATTCCTGCCTTGTTGCTGAATGTACCGGTTGCGTGGATAATGAATTCGAGTTACACAAGATTCAAGCATCAGGACTGGATCAGTCATTGCCGTGTAACAGCCTCATGTCTGGGTCCAGGATAGCTCATTGGGGAAAATCACTGTTCCAGCAGCACAATATCCTTACTCCATCCAGTGAGAGTATAAACTGAGGTCTAGTCTGTGCACACTTGCATTCACCGAGTTGACTGTTTCACATCCTTACGCTCATGTTCTAGGTCGATAGAAAGACACCGCAGCAAGGTTTTCCTATTCCCCATCATCTTGGCCGGCACTGCTTTTCGGCTGAATGTGTAATAGTCATAATAATAATAATAATAATAATAATAATAATAATAATATCCTATCCTGTCCCATAACCCGAAGGTCGTAGGGGCACCACAGATGATCGCTTAACCAGCATACTCCATCTTTCTCTGTCCTCAGCAGCCCTCATGGCTTCGCTCAGTGTCAAACCAGTCCATTCTCGAATGTTGTCCTCCCACCTCTTTTTCGGTCTCCCCCTTCTTCTACCTCCTTGCACTGTGCCTTGCAGAATGGTCTTTGCAAGGCCTGATGATCTGGTGACGTGGCCATACCATCGGAGTTTCCGTTTCTTCACCACTGTGAGCAGGTCATCGTGTTGTCCAATGGCTTGTGTGATGGTCTGTCGGACTTCAACGTTGGTGATGTGTTGGGTATAGGAAATGCACAGAAGTCTTCTGTAGCACCTCATCTCCATGCTTTGTATTCTTCGTTGGAGATCTGCTGTGAGGGTCCATGCTTCGCAAGCATATAGGAAGATGGAGATGACCAGAGAGCGCAGCAGTCTTACTTTGGAATGTAGACTGATGGTTCTGTCTTTCCAAATAGGCTTCAACCTTGTCAGGGCAGCAGTTGTTTGTGCGATCCTGGACAGGACTTCCTGTCGAGACCCATTGTCTGACACAATGGCTCCTAAATATTTGAAGCTGTGCACTGTGTTGAGGGATTGGCCTTGTACTTTGATGTCCGTGTTGATGCCATTGGTGTTGTTGGTCATCATTTTGGTCTTCTCTGCACTTATTTCCATTCCATAAGCTCTGGAGGTGGTGTCAAGCCTCTGTACAAGCTGTTCAAGTTCTTGTTCCTCTCCAGCCAATCCATCAATATCATCCGCAAAACGAAGATTGGAGATTGCTCTGCCCCCTATGCTGACTGTGCCTTCGTGATCTGCAAGAGCATCTGACATGATGCGCTCTAGGAAGATGTTGAAGAGTGTTGGAGAGAGTAGGCATCCTTGACGCACACCGATTGTTGTTCTGAACCAGTTCCCGATGACGCTGTTATGGAGGACTGCACTGGTAGCCTTGTCATACAGGCTTTTGATGACTTCTATAATTTTAGGGCTGATGTTGTACACTTTCATGGTTGCCCATAGAGCTGCATGCCAGACTCGGTCAAATGCCTTCTTGAAGTCTATGAACACATGATATAGATGTTGTTGGTGCTGTAGGTATTTCTCACAGATTATTCTGAGGTTGAAAATCTGTTCAGTGGTACTTCGCCCTGCCATGAATCCTGCTTGTTCTTCAGCTATGATTTGTTCAGCTTGTGGTTTCAACCTGTTGAGTATTATTTTCAGGAGGACCTTGCTGGGATGGCTGATGAGGCTGATGGTGCGGTAATTTTCACACTCCTGAAGGTTACCTTTTTTGGGAAGAGTGATGACAAGCGACTGGGTCCATGGTGTAGGCCATTCCCCACTCTGCCAGATCTTGTTACAGATAATGGTGAGAGCATCAGTCATCGCTTCTCCTCCTGCTTGTAGCAGTTCCGCTGGTATGTTGTCCACTCCCGCTGACTTCCCTTTCTTCAGCGATTGCACTGCTGCCTCAACTTCTTCCCGGAGAATTGGGAGGATTTCTTCTTCTTCTCTGCTCTCGGGACATGCTAGAACTGATGGGTCTCCATTTGGTGTATGGTTGTAAAGGTCAGAGCAGTACTCTGTCCATCTGTCCAAGACTTCTTGTTCTTCTGTAAGGCAAATGCCAGACTTGCTTTGGATAGTGGAGACTTTGGGCTGTTTAACACTTGTCAGCCGCTTCACAGTCTGGTAGGCCTTCTTGCTGTTGTTCCTGTTCAGATTGTTCTCTATTTCCTGGCATTGATCTTCTATCCAGTTCTCCTTTGCTGTGCGCATGCCTTTTCGGATGTCATTGTTGATTTTTCGGTAGACATCAGCTCCCTGTGTGGTGTTCTTTTTCTTTTTTAACTCTCTTCGTTTATCACACAGATCCAAAAGTTCAGGTGTGATCCACGGCTTCTTCTTTGGTCGGTGCTTGCCAAGGATCTCAGTGGCAGCATCTGTTACAGCTGAGTTGAAGGTATTGGTCATGGTGTTGACATCTACTTCGCCTGCCCCCAAAATAAGCAGTGGTGCAAATTTCCCTCCAATTGTGGCCTGAAATATTTTTGCCACCTCCGGGTCTTGCAGTTTGTCCAGGTCGAACTTCAGCCTAGTGCACTTTGCTGTATTTACTCTCTTCAAATGGAGCCGGAAAGACATCATCACGAGATCGTGGTCACTTCCAATGTCTGCTCCTGGAAAAGTGCATGTCCTGCCAATGTTGATGCTTGATCTGAAGCGTTTCTTGACCATGATGTAGTCGATCTGGTTGTGATGTTCCCCGCCGGGACTGTGCCATGTCCATCGTCTGGATTTTTTGTGGAGACCAAGCGTGTTTGCCAGTACCAGATTGTTGTATCTGGCAAACTCCAATAGCCTCAGACCCCTGTCATTTGTCTCGTTGTTGCAGTGGGGTCCGCATGTGTCTCCCCAGTTGTGGTGCGCATCTTGGCCAACCTTGGCATTCCAGTCGCCTTGCACTATGACTATGTCCTTCTTCGGCACTTGGTCAAGGACCGCCTGTATATTTTCATAAAAATCCTCCACTTCGCTGTCTTCATAGTCTGATGTTGGGGCATAGGCCTGGATGATGGTAATGTTGAAAGGGGTTGCTCTCAGACGGATGGTAATGAGTCTACTGGAGACTGGGCGGCAACCCATGACAGTGGCTAGAATGTTCTTGTGGACCAAGAATCCAACGCCGTGTTCGTGCCTGTCATCTCTACCGCTGAAATAGAGCTTGTGGCCTTTGTCAGTCGTTGTTTCACCTAGGCCTTTCCAGCGCAGTTCGCTGATACCTAGAACGTTCCATCGATAGTGGTCCAGCTCGTGGGCCAGTTCTTCTAATTTTCCTTCCGCAGTTAGGGTCCTGACATTCCAGGTTCCTATGACGATGTTGTTTCTCGTGCGGATCTTGCTAATTTGTCCATCAGTAGCATACTTTTCACCTCCGTCCTGGTGGCCAACGGAAGGCGCGGTCCTTGTGTAGCCGGGCGACGACCGATCCGGCATGGAATTAGTGGATAGCCTCATCATGTGTTGTGTCTTGGGCAAAAAAAGACCTGGCAGGGCCCAATCCTCTCCAGGCTGTTGGCCACAGCCGAAATCCACGAATACAGTGTGGCTCGCCTTGGCCCTGAGCACGTGGTCGTTGAACCTGTAGTAACGTGAGGTTCCTCCGCCCTGGCCGGTGACTTCTGTGTAGAAGACTTTCGCCCAGTGATGCCGTGCTAACATCACCCCTGTTAGTCGCCTCTTACGACACGCCGGGAAACGTTGGGTCTATTCTATTTGCCCGAACCCACAGAGCATTATTATAATAATAATAATAATAATAATAATAATGTCATTTTTATAGCAATTTTCCTTCATTTGTACTCAAAGCGCTTGACGTGTTGCAAACATTTAATCCAGTCTGACCTTGTGCGTCTCTGCGTATCTCATGGCAGCCTCTGCACCAGAACTGTGCCCTACAATGACGGTGTTCTGGTCACATGACAGCTCATCCTGCATGAAGGGCAGCCATATTGACTCGCGTGCTTTGATCGGGTCTGGGAAATTTTGCAGCACGCTTGGAATACCTGATAAAGGGAGATAAATAAAACTTTAAATAAAACGCTCAATGGAATGAATAAACAAATGAACGGAGATAGAAAATAATATATGAACGGAAATAGAAAATAAAAGGAATAATTGTGTTGTTTTAATTCGTTCGTTCATTTGCTTGTTTTGTACTGTGGGCACCCACAGCCTCTACAGTATACATAACAACGAAGCATGGTGCGACAATAAGATATTATACGTTGTCACAAATAGAGATACATATTGTTCTTACACAGACCTTTTCCATCTCAACAGCTGCTCAATAGCGACAGAGCAATTGTTTCAAATTCTTATTCTCTTGTGCTGTCTTTATTTTTTTCTTTCTCTCTCTCTCTCTCTCAGAAATTCTGCCGGCGGTCTAGATTGCCTGTTGCTGAGTGCCCTGTTTTCAGCAACGCAACAGCAACAAAACCCAAACATGGACTTGCCTGCCTCACTCAGCTTCTTGTGCAGCCACCCGTACCAGTTACAACGACTGACCTCACCAGCTCCGTTGCCAGGCGCGATAACGACCTTGACCTCTGACTTATCACCTTCAGCCATTGTATATATATGAAGATCAGATGGTGTCAGCTCCTGCAAAAAGGATTTTGAAATTGTTAAAAAAATATCCATCTAGACTGCCCACCTTACCAGTAAAGCACTACCTCTGATCTAGCCTACAGGCGGCAGATGCTGTACATTTTATACTCTCTTCAATACCTTGAGGCCAAGTAAAATAAAGTGTGAACGGAGAACAACTGGTTTTGAAATGTCACCCTAATAGATCCCAACCATTAGTAAGGTTTAGGACAGAGCAACTGTAGTGTACAGATGATTTTCTGGAGCAGCACAGCACCATTCAGCACCATAACAAACACAGTGCCACTCTCTTACTATAGTGTTCACTACGTTTAAAAAAAAAAAAGAAGTCTCAATTGTATTTGTTAGCCATCCTGACTAGACAGCCGTTTCTACTCTGTGAGCGTCTTCAGTGGTCGTGGAGCTGGCGAGACACAAGAAAACTTGGCTCATGTGGCACCACAAGACCATCTCGATAGCCTCTGAAACGGTCGAGACTTGCCTGCCAAAGTTATCTCTAGTGTGCTGCTACGATTAGGCAATATGCTCTCTTCAATACGTACAAATAATAATAATAATAATCACCGCTCTTAACATAGGATATATCTTTAGAACAAACATAAACAATAAAACAGGGTATGCAAGCATTCACACCAACTGTACTCACAAAGGCATACAAGTGAACAACAACATATGCAATACACTACACATGCATAATAAATCAACGTCCTGTAATCAATGTGGCTGTCCTATATAGGAATAAATCTCTTGCTGCTATTGGACAGCCACTAAACCTATTGAAGCAGTCAGCCCGAATGTAACGCTGACCCTTCCTGGAGTGTCAGAGGCTGCTGGATGCCTAAGCCACACACAGCCTATGCTTGATAGATCTTTGACACTCAGCTAGCGTCAAAGGTACCCTGTTGAGTGCAAACTGGCCTTCTGTAAGGGTTTTGCAGCTAGTCTGTAGTTGCATACTGGTCCAGGGCAACCACTATCATGTTCTCAATATCCATAGCAAGCATTGGATTCCTGGAACTTTGTCCTTTTATTAAACAAACAAATGATCAAACAGCAAATATCAAGTTAGGCTCCTAGCCCAGAGGGGCCGTATAGCCAGACAAGGGGGAGGGGGGGGATGAAGATGGGGGGATAGGGATACACAATATATACATAGTGATTACAAGAACGGCACTATATTACAAGACACAGCAGCCTCTAACTACAAACAATAACATATGCACTAAATGAAAAAGCAACAACAATGTTCAAACATTTGTGACACCTCTTTAAAAAAAAAGAAAAATAATGAAATAAAATAAAATCAAAAATAAATAAATATTAAATTGATAATATGCACTCAAAAGAACAATCGCACAAAGATGCAAGATACAACAAAAACAACAGTCATCAGAGAAGGGAAAGAATGCCAGAACATTGAAGCACACATGCATGACCACCAAACAGTATTGAAATATTGGAGGAAAAAAACCAAACCCAATGCTGTACTACTTAAAAAGTGAAAGTATTATTCCAATAAGACGACTTAAATTTATTAGTTTGCTTTTCGATTTCGAGTTCATTAGCTGATTTAATTTGAAGACATTTGGGTGATTCCTAAAATACAGTGGCAATAGGGAAAATCTGTTGTCTTTTAGAAGGGGATTAGTACAATTAAACAAATAATGGAATTCATCACCTATTTCATTTAAATCACACAAAGAACACAATATTTCTTCTATGGGAATATTTATATATATCTTTGAGTTTGAATCGGAAGTTTGTGGCAACCGAGTCTAAATTTTAACAGATTTATTCTAAAAAATTGTGACAAATTAACTAAATAATCTTCAAAACAAATCGTTTACTTGAAAATTCTGTAAGTAATACAACTGTTATGCTCATTTGGAAATTGGGGTGTATGATGGCAAAATGCAATGGACGTATACATGTGAAGCTGAGCATTTGCAAGTGAGAGGCGCATGAAGTTCAGCTGTTTGAAGTTGTGCAGTACATACTGGCAATTCATTTTCATTATTATTATTTATTTATTTAATCGTTCTTATATAGCGCTGTACCAGCTCAAGAGCTGCTCAAGGCGCTGGCCGATACAGGATCTAACTCAAGCCGCCCGAGACGCCCACCCGCAGCCTTTGGGTGCATGGTCTGACGCCCGGACGACTGAGCACAATCCTGGGCAGCCAGGGATGGGGGAGAAGGACCTATAGGTGCATGCTGGGTGTGTTCTTGTCACCGGCACTCACCCGTCTAGGACATGAGCGTCAGGATCTTTAAAGTCCGTGATGGAATGTATGCGACACACAGACTAGACCTCGGTTTATACTCTCATCCGAAGGAGTAGGAAACTATTATTATTATTATTATTATTACTATTATTATTGTCATTATTATTATTATTATCATTATTATTAAATTATCATCATTATTCATTCATTGTTATTATTAATTTCTTTATGTAAAACTTCTGTACAATTACTTTCAAAAATCACAATAGAGCATATATTTAAGTATTAAATGTTCAATCAGACACAACTGTTAGCCCAGATAGGGCAATGATTTTGCTTGTGTATTCATTCGATTCGTATAAGCTTATTACAAATCCGAACGGTCCCTTATTCCCAAAGCGAAATTAGCTATCAATACACAAGATATGTCATGTTCGAAACCTCAATTTTCTTTCTCTCAATTTTTTAAACATTTTAAAACATCAAATGTACATTGTATTTAGTGATAAAACTGATAGTCAAAATTCAAACTGTCCCTCAGACAAAAACCCTTAGCCAGTGATTGAGTGAAACATTCTCATCACCTTACACATTAACCATCATCATCACTGGGACTCTCAAATTCCAGAAATGACCATCAATGTCAGTTTCCACTCAACAGACGACCTTGACATTATTAACTGAGTGTCAGAGATCTATCAAGCATAGACTGTGGTTAAGGTACATGTATGCCTCAACAGTCTCTGACCTCCCATTGGGGTCAGTGCTGCTTTTGGGCCAGCTGTGCGTCCAGTCTAAACAAGCTATAGTAGCATTCCAACATTAATCTAAGCATGAGAGTGACGTTCTCAGAGTGTAGAACTGGTACATAATAATAATAATAACGGATTTTTATATAGCGGATACTCCAGCCTATGACCAGACTCACCACGCTTTACATAGTCATTACATATAAGTACATGCACTCGATAAAACATCGCTTTAGCTACAATACGTCAAAAGACAGAACAGTAAGGGTACAAATTATTTACACTTATGTACACAAAATACAATTTACAACTATGTACACAAATGACAGAAAAGACAAATAAAATAGCAAAAACGTATTCACAGCTATTTATATGCCCGGTTAGGCCCAGGAGGAAAAACAGTATAAATATGTACAGCCGTGTATACACTTACGGATCAGAGACAGAGACAAAGGGGAGAGAATGGCAGCGGGATACAGATCATTCTGAATAGTGAAGTTTGAAGAGGTGGGTTTTGAGGGCCTTTTTGAATGCTTGTGTTGATTGTATGTAGCGGATATGGGAGGGAAGGGAGTTCCACTGCTTAGGTGCGGAGTAAGCGAATGCACGTTGGCCGTATGTCTTAGTGCGGGTGACGGGAACCTTGAGTGTGCGAGTGTCAGCAGAAGATCTTAAAGTGCGTGAAGGGGAGTAGACAGACAGTAGATCAGCAAGGTAGGAGGGACAAAAATCTGTGAAGAGGTTGTGACAGAGAACAGAGAGTTTGTACTCTATGCGTGCTTGCACAGGAAGCCAGTGAAGGGAATGTAGTAGAGGTGTGATGTGATCGCGTTTCTTAGCTCGGAATACTAGTCTAGCTGCTGAGTTCTGAACCTTTTGTAGCTTGTCAATGATGTGTTTTGGGGAGCCAGCGAGGAGAGAGTTGCAATAGTCAAGACGAGAAAGGACAAGAGCGCAGACTAGGGTTTTGGTGGCAGTGAGCGTAAGATAGTGGCGAAAGGAGCTGATTTGGCGTATGGCCGTGTATGCAGAGCGACAGACGTTGGAGATGTGGTTGTTGAGGGACAGGTCATCGGAGAGAATGTAGCCGAGATTTCTTGCTGAGGATGAGAACTGAATGTTTGTTGTCCCTACTGTAAGCGATGTTGGGAGAGGCGGGAGTGAGGAGGAGGTGTTGTGCTTGTGAATGAGGAGGGCTTCGGTTTTATCGTCATTAAGCTTAAGCTTGTTGAGTGTCATCCATGACTTAATGTCTGTGATGCAGTTCTCCAAAGTCTGAACAGTGGAATTAATGAGAGAGGGGGCTGTGGATTTATAAAGTTGTGTGTCGTCTGCAAATGACTGACTCTCAACAGCATGCTTTCTAAGCAGGAGAAGCAGTGGCTTGGTGTACAGAGTGAATAACACCGGCCCTAAAACGGAACCCTGAGGCACGCCGCACACCAAGTCTGATGTGCTGGAGAAACAGCCATCGACAGTGACTGCTTGTGATCTTTCGGAAAGATATGAGTGGAACCAAGCCAGGACCGAGACGGAGATTCCAAAGTAGTGTTGAATAGTGTTAAAGAGAATGTGGTGGTCGACTGTGTCAAAAGCGGCTGAGAGGTCTAGTAAGGTGAGAACGGAGACGTTACCATTATCTAAGGCCAGCAACAGATCGTTGGTTACCTTTAGGAGGGCTGTCTCAGTGCTGTGGAAGGGTCGGTAGGCAGACTGGTTGGGGCAAAGTAAAGCGTTATCATATAGGTAGGCACAACAGTTGTTTGAGAACAATTTTTTCTATGACTTTGGACAGGAAGGAGAGGTTTGAAACAGGTCTATAGTTCTTTAGATTTTTTTTGTCTAAACTTGGCTTTTTAAGGAGGGGTTTGATGACAGCCGTTTTGAGCACAGACGGAACCACACCAGAGGACAGACTCTCGTTGATAATGTGGGTAATGGTCGGGAGTAGAGGGTCAAGATTCTCTATCAACATGGGGGTAGGAATGGGGTCAAGAGAGCAAGATGTTGGTTTTGAGCTTAAGATGACTTTCTTGACTTCTTGCTCTGTTATTGGTTGAAAAACTTCCATCTTTGCGGTAGTGAGGGAAGGTGAGAATGGGTTAATGAGTGGGATCTCATGGCTGTCAAGAGCGTCCCTTATGTCAGCCACTTTCTGTGTGAAATAATTACAAAATACATCTGGGAGCTGACATGGTGGATGCGTGGATGGGAGTGATGTTGCATTGCTCTTACCCCTTAGCCGTGGGAGAATGACCTGGGTTCCCATCTCAAGGTTGATGGGAGTTATTTTTAAACAGGAGACGACTTTCTGTAATGACACTTTATATGGTGGTGCACCTCTCCTGTGTCGCCACAGCGGCATGTTCAAAAACTTGAATCAGTCATTTGTGTTAAAGAGCAGTAATAATGGCTGGGCTTAAATGCTCTTGCGTAGCTCTAGTCTTTTAGTTCAGGGTTCAGTTGGCTGGGGCTACAATTTGGGGACTGGTTTTGTCCAGCGCTTTGAGCAGGTAAGTGCACTATTAAAAGAACGTTTCAATATATTCAGCATGCAATGCATTCCCTTTAATTTTATGTAATACATTATTACTAGATCTACTCATTTCCAAAAACTGAACAGAGATTACTCTGTGACTATGCATAAACACCTCCCTCCCACCCCCTTCCCCTCCTTATAGGCTTTGAAGCCTTTTTTTTTTCAATAGCCTTTAACCACGCTGTATGTGTCTATAAACACTAGTTCTTTATCATGTATGCCTACTATTGCAAAAGCCCGCGATTTACCACGTGCCCGCAAGCTATAGGCCTACGCCACGCCTACACATTACGCAAACCGGAAAATAACAACGCTTGCCATCTGGATTGTACAGGCAAATTTCTCCTCAATGTGAACTTGCTTACTGAACAAAAGTAAGACAAGAAGGAGTACTGTACAGAGTGAAAACAACTCTTACGTTGCATAGCCATGAGTTTAAAACCCAAAATACTTTACCGACCAGTCAGTTTCCAAAATTATTTTCCATTAACAGCGTGCGGCGCGAGAACGCTCGCATGAGAAAGTTGCTGAATGGTTTGCGGCACATGCGCGGCAATCGCAATGCGACCTGGGATATCCTTGATGGATATGCAAGTCCGCCATGATGGATCCCAAAACTGCTAGATGTGTCACAACATTAGAGGCGGTTGGGTGAAGCAGCAGAGACTTGTGGATGTGTTCAGTGAATTTCATCACGATGCATTGATATTTTACATTCGTGTGACATTGACTAAGTCCTTAATTTAGGACGTATTACCCCTCTTTTTGAGGGAGAACTTTTTGGACTATCTCATTAGCATATTGGAGCTAAAATCATGAGTAAGGTGTCTTTTCGAGCTCGGGCCTTGGATGTATCCAAGCCAATGGCCATTTACCGAGCTGAGGATATTCCAGACTTGCGTGATTATGATAAAATTAATCGCGCAGTGCTCCAAATGCCGACTGGAATGGAAAAAGAAGAGGAAACGGTGTGTATTTTTTCTTTTCCAAGGCCTTTGTCAGACGCCATCTTTGATTTTGGGCGCGCACTGTAGAATTCCGTAATCGCTCGTAATCGGTAGAATTGCGAATAAAGACATAGTGCATATACTGTTTAATATTGCATATGTTCATGTCTCGCACAGTGCATGCTTGCAGAAGGAGTGAGAAGCGAATGAAGCGGTTTTTTTCTTTTAATTTTCTGAGTCACGTGACTTAATTAGGTCAGATTGACCGGCAAGTGTGCAAGTCGAAACAAGGAAGTTGGCTAAGAAGAAGCGTGTATCGTTCATACTTGTCTTGAATGAACGTACACTTGATGTTTGCAGAAAGCAGATAAATGATTCGAACCAGTTGTTTTGCGTGCCATTTAAAGCCATAGACACCTGTCCTTTTTCCGCTGCAATGACTGAATGAGGTAGACTACTCCCGAGAAATGCCAATGGGGGTTTCCCAGAAATGTGGTGTTTTGGTGCTGGTGTACTGAAGTTCTCGATGAGAACAACAGACAACAGTAGCGCAACATCTGAATCTACATCTAAAGAATACATTCACCCCAATCTACTCAGATCGGAAATAATACAAGCTTTCAGTGATGATTATTATACCTTTGGTCTAACATCCCCCTAGATACCGGTAAATATTCCCCTTCCCTCCTCACCTCACCCACACCCCCTCCATCCCTGTATCCGAAAACCAAAGCAAAAGTAAACAACTGAAATCATTAATCAATTACAATAAACCCCAGATCATGATGGATGGCTAAAGTATGTGCAATATAATTATTTCTGTTCAAAGAACAAAAAAGTTAGTCCCAAGAAGCAGAAGAAAACGAAGAATGCACAGATGACTGAGATGTGCATATAAATTATAATAATAATAATAATAATAATCAGGGGTGAGATTTAACCTAGGAGACTAACTAGCCCGCCGGGCTAGCTAGGAAGTAAAGTGAGGTAGCCCGCATGGTTTGTAGGCAGCCCGACAATCGCGTATTTACGGCAATGTGTACAGTGCATTAGACCAACTTCTTTATCGAAAATGAGCCAAGATCGATCTTCGCCATCTGAACGTTTCAGCCATGCAGTCTGAAAATGTCTTTCTCTTCAATTCATACTCTTTGTGACGCTCTTTCTTCTCCGAACTAGAATTCGCCTTCTTTGGCGGGGGTTCGTTGACCCCAGAAATAAAGTTCCACATTTTCGGATCAACAACCGTCACCTTGACACTACACGTAATTTGTAGCAGTGTTTTTTTCACAAACAAGGCAGACAGCGCGCTTGGCGCAAAAGGGAAGTAGGCTAAGGGAAATAATCCTCGCGTATGCTTCATACTCGTAGCAGACGAACAGTGACCTAAAAACGCTCTCGCTTCGGACCGAGCTTCTAAAAGTCTGCAAGTAGTATTATTTTTTTTAGGTCGCCAGGCGGGCTGGCTCAACTATAAAGTGAGGTCGCCCGAGCCGGTTTTAAGTCGCCTCGGGCGACCGCTAAATCTCACCCCTGATAATACAGGATGCTATACGCGCCTTAACCCAAATCATTCAGGCTCAAAGCGCGGCGATCTATACCAACATACACGCTCACCTGTCTCATCCACCCTCACCCACGGCCACACCAAACACACATCCATCACTCAAACAGGTGGTGTAAAGGCAGGAAGATCGCTATTAGAAGACGGAAAGAAAATCAAATTTTTATTTTTGAAATTTGTATATTGACTGCATCCTGTACCATTATTGAAGGGAGGGAGGAAACCGGAGTGCCCGGAGAAAACCCTCGGTGACCTCAATAATCTCGTACCTAAGTCACATACGTTCGCCCCTTGTGGGAATCGAACCCGCGACCTTAGGCATAGGAAACCGGCGACTTATCCACTGCGCCACGAGGCCACCCCCAATCCAGTGTATGACCCACATCAATGAACGTACAACCGGCAAGCTGTACCATACGTTCTTTGCCCACATGAACATTGACCCACTGCTTTGAGACCAGCAAGTCACTCGGATATTTTTACATCTGCCAACATGGACAGAATTATACATTCTGCTTAATTACTTTCCTTCTGTGTTTCACATGAGAAGGCCATTATTGTCATTTGCCAATGTATTATGTTCGTATCTACCAAATTTATATATTTTGTGCTACTGTGATAGAAAATGTTAGAATAATGTAGGCTTATTTTACCCCGTCTCTCCTATCCCCATTTCACCTCAATCTTCCCAAACACGTGCAGACATAAAATGCAAATATTAAAATGAGTTTGAACCTTTGATCAGAGTATGAAAACTTCTATAAAACGTCTTTTGTTGCCAAGAGCCAAATTTCTGCATATTAATTATTTATATAGTTTTTAATTGCGGTTTTTTTTTAAAGTCTGATATCTGCACAATTTGAATCTAAACTTGTGGGTTTGGGTTCCCTCCCCTTCCCTCCATACCAAATGCATACACTACGCCTACGGCATAAACAATATACAAGTTTACCTCAACACACTGTGAAAGTAGTCAAAACCTTAACTCCGCTACTTGACTATCAGTATCACACAACTTGAATGTCTCAATGTTAGGACTGTACTGTACACAAACCAATGTTGTACATACTTTCCTGTCAATAAAAGAAGATAATCACTGCAATGGGTCTCCCAAACTTGCAGAGATTTTCGTTTCCTAAAGTATATGCCGGTCTGTAGATTCTTCACGAAAATACCAATACACTGACCTGTATCAGTCAACCACCACCACCAGTATTGCAACTAGCTACATAAAAAAATGAATTCTCTAGATGCACCCCTAACTAGGCATTTGTCCTCGGTATAGTAGAAAGATAGATTGTGAGTGTACTGCGTCACACTCGCCAGGTATCGTTAACATCCAGATAATGTTGAATGTGCAGAATATATTAAAATTTTCAACTTTTCTGCCCAAACTCAAAACTCTGTTGGCTAAAGCGAGAAATCTAAGCCACGCCAAGGCGTTCCTAACTAGAAACTCTAGCAGAATTTGTATTATTTTGTTTGTGACATGGCAGAAAGTGAAATAACTGGCAAAATCTTTAGCACTATTACTGGACTGTTACTGTGTTAGTGTTACTGATCAAGTCCAGCACAGTCACATTCTTCACCTGCTGCAGCCATGCTTTGCTAGTGTGAGCTGTACACTAATGGTCACTATGGGTCATTGTTGTAGATTTACCATCCTATCAGAGAACATGTACTACATGACCAGTGTAAATGTTTGTTGGTGTGTGTGGGTGAAGAGATGAAATAAATGGGTGACTAAAACACGCTTAGTGTTTTTGTTCTATTTATTGTGATATATTGCAAAATGTACTAAATAAGAAATAGGGAATAGAAATTATTTAGTTTTTTAGTTGGACAGTACAAAATCTTTATATCATTATGAACAAATTAAAACTTTGAAATGATACCTAGTAGTAGTAAAGATTTAGATTGCATGAAAACTGAAAATCTTTGCAGGAAACACACTTGCAGAAAGCTCTGACGGCACAGCAGTTCTATGGCACAGCAGAAGCGCGTGCCATCCCCATCCCTGAAATCAGCAATGTGGATGAGCGATATGACAAGCTCTATGCACCAGACTTCCGGCTGCCCAAGCAGTACATTCATATTCAGGGTGAGTGGGTGTACAGTTTCAAGTTTTTGCTGCCCAGGTTATTGCTTTCATATTCAGGACGAGTTTAGATTTTTCCATTATGGGTACACAACCTTTCAGTGCTCCGATACTAATGCCATAGCCTATGTCTGGACAGCCCTGGGCATGGAGCAGGAGATCCCAGACTACGACATGGACTCAGAGGATGAATGCTACCTGAACGAGCACAGAGATAAAATGGACATAGCGCCCAAGAAGTTTGAGGAGATGATGGACCGCCTGGAGAAAGGGTCCGGGCAGCAAGTGGTCACGTTGGCGGAGGCCAAGTGTCTGCTGAAAGACGATGATGACCTTATCATCAACATGTACGACTACTGGCTCAACAAACGCCTTAGACTGGAGATGCCATTGATACCCCAGGTGAAGTCGGAAAAGAGGGACGGGACGACCACCAACAATCCATACGTTGCCTTCCGCAGAAGAACAGAGAAAATGCAGACCAGGAAGGTAAGCAGATGTTGGCTTTTGCTTATGGTACTACCGCATCTCCTTGCCCAGTTTCCTAAAATCAAAACGTAAAAGAAATTAAAAGTCGAGCGTTGTGACCACTTGATCTAAGGCGGAACTAACTTCCCTTGTCCACAGGCTAGAAAAGCAATGGCTTTTGACAGGTGTAGGATCGATCTCGCCTCTGGGCATTATGTTTCAACGAATATTAACTTTCGACGGCCAGTTCCTTTTTTTTTTTCCAAATACTCCGATTTGCTCCCCTAGCAAAATTTCAAAAAGCGCAACTAATACAGTGGAATCCCTCTTTTGAGACTTTCAAAATTCTTGGAAAATTTTGTCTTAAGCCTTTAACACGCTGATCGACCTACATGTAGAGCGACCAATATTTTTGCTATGTGCATGTTCGCGGAGCGACCGGCAGCGGCCGGTAATGGCGTGGTCTGATCAGAGGCTGCCATGTGGAAATCTTTTTATAGCAAACGTGCGAGATTCTCGCACACGTGATCGTGATTTCCTGCTGTTTCCGGCGGTGTTTTCATGGCATTTTTAGAGTGTGTAGAACACACACAGTGAATTTTCAAAGTTTGATTAAAGTTTGAAGTTTGAGAGACGGAGAATTATGACGTTAGATTCTTGCAGAATCTGATGAAGAAAATGACCCATTTGAAGGCTTTTAGTAGGCTGATTTGGTACAGGTTAATGATGGAGAGGAAAGTGATTTGGACTTTCACTTTGACGATCTTTTTCTGTCGGATTTGAATAACAAAAGCTATGAACAATCGGTGCTTTATTATTTGAGTCAGTGATCGTATTGCTGCATGTTGTGCAGTATGCAATGTTGACATTCAGATTTTTTTTCCAGTTGCAACACATTGTAAAAATGTATGTGGAACATTTCATTTTGAAGAAAAATATGTGGTTGATTTATTAATAATGATAAGTGGAACATAATTTTGGGTGGTGCATTTTTAATTAATTTTTAATGTGCATGGTGTAGCATTTTGACGGAGTTACTTGCCTTGACCTAGGAAATAGAAGCAGATAAGGCTTAGGCTCCTGTGGGGGTTAGAGGGTTAAAAGAGGGAGGTCTTGAAACAGAGGTAGAGTTCAGGCTGTTGTTCACTAACATTCATAACGCACAAAACCCAATGTATAGTATGTTTATATAGTGTTCCAAGGTCTTTACACTTTATAACAAAACAAATCAATTAATGATTTAAAATATAATGAAATGTTTTTTTATTGCATAGATAGACAGCACACATAAAGCAATTTTAAAAAAAAACAATAGAAGAAAGCTACTGAATTTTGAATAATCTTTCAAGCATGTTGTAATAGGAAAACTCTGTCTTTCTTTTTACGCGCTGTCACATGGTATGAAAAAGGATGGGATTTTTCCCTGGGGAATACAACTTTTAGATTTTAAAACTCTCTGCTGAATTTCTGAATGAAAACTGGACAGGAGTTTGGCAGCCTCTGGAAGGTTTTTAGCAAGAGAATATCTTGCCAATTTGTGTGCCTATCCAGATGCAGTCTTGCTGTCTATAATTGGATAGGATGCTCAAATGTTAACACTGTGCAAATTTGGTCATAAAAGAGTGGGAGTCGTAAACAAGGAGTTCGCATTTAAGAGGTTCCACTGTATTAGGTAATTTGGGTTTGGGCGAGCCACAGGCTACAACTATGCCTTCTCCAGGTGAGGCAACCCAGAATTTTCCAATAAAAAGGGACATCACCATCCCCGTTGACAGTTTTGAATTTGTTTCCTTGCTCGCAGACTTAGAAATGGTTGTTTGAGCGCCTGTGTGCTTAGTTTTGTGTTATTTTATTTTATTGCTTTCTTTCATAGCATTTTTGTTTTCCATTTTGTTTGCAGAATCGCAAGAATGATGAGACGTCATATGAGAAGATGTTGAAGCTGAAGAGAGACATGCTAAAAGCAGGGTAAAATAATAATAATATTGGATGTTGTATACACGCTAAGTTCAGGCATGGAAATTTTCCGTCTAAATGAAATTGCCTTCAGCCAGTGTTGCTGATGCACAATCTGTGAAGCCAGTGTGCTGCTTCCAGCATTCAGTCTGTGTTGGTAAAGCTCCTCAAAAACCTGTTTATAGAAACTGCAGTCACAAACATAACCAGTTTCTTAAAATTCTTCAAACATACCACCTAAACCATTGCCAGTAAAAACACCGTTTCAAGATTCGGGTTGTGCATCAGAATGCATGAAAATTGTTTAAATAAATTTGGACTCGATTGGTGAATAGGGACCAACTTACATTTGTAGTTGGACTTTATTGGTGAATAATAACTAAGCTATGCATTGATAAAGAACAGGGGGAGGGGGGCGGCGCTACTTCAAGCTGGGTGTAGGCAAGCTAGTCATTATTTCATTATGTTGCTTTTGGGTAATAAAAAATGCAGAATTAAAATGCAACAATTGGTATTTACCGTGGGGAGGATGGGAGAGGGATCATTTCACCTGCACCTTATACCAGCGCCCACTAGGCCCCAACCCATTTCCTCTTTTTTAACTCTAGACCATTGCAAGCCACGTCTTCTTCTTTTCCTTTCCATGTGTAATCAGTGAATTTTGTTTGCAGAACTCTGACACATTTGATCAAGCGACGCGAGAAGAGCAAGAAAGAAGCCTTAGTGCTGACCATTGAAATCTTGACAAAGAGGTAAAACGTACAAATATTTATACAATGGGGTGAACATTTATTAAACCTTACAAGCTAATGATTGATGTATACAACAAAAGCTTTTTGAATCTTATGCACAGCAATGTGAGTCTATGTACCCAGCCACACACCCTTCCCCCCCTCCCAGCACAGCAATGTGAGTATGTGCACAGCAATGTGAGTCTATGTACCCAGCCACACACCCTTCCCCCCCTCCCAGCACAGCAATGTATGTGCTCAGCCTCCCCTCCTCCCCCCCCCCCCCCCCTCCCTCCCTCTCCAAATTTGAAGATTTTGGGAAATTGCACAAAATGAGTCCTAAATAGTCCATAACGGCCCATGAGACCTTAAATGATCAGGGAATTAATAACTTCACTTCAAGGCCCACAAATGTTAAAAAAAAAATCACATTACACTTTGTTCCTATGTATAGATATTGAAATGATTCTTTGATGCATGATAATATCAATGAGACGCGCATCCTATGCAAATTTGATCAACCTCCAAGGTCAAGATCACTGGAGCTGTCCAAAGTCAGTTAGTATAGGCACTTTGAACTGACATTGACCCTAAGCGATGAGAGGTATAAGTCCACATTTCTTGTATTTAGGGATGATAGATTTGTCTTTCATATATGTTCCGTTATTGCGTTCATCTTGATGGTCAAGGTTGTATTGGGCCTTGCAAAAAGATAAAATACAGGCAAGCTACTTTTCCGGGAATTCCCGGAGATCTATTTTTGGGCCCCGGTGGCTTTCCGGGTGATTGAAAATTTTCCGGGAGTATTAAAAAAATCTGTGTCGAAAAGAAAGAATTGCAAGCGTTCTTATCACGTTAGGCAATATCAGCGGGATTCGTCTGCTAGACCGCCATGACAGTCAATTTTAACGATCATATCAAAGCGGCGTTGTGATTGGCTAGCTAAATTTATCTCTCACCAATCAGATTGCTTCTCTCTTACATAATTCGCTCTGTGTTATAGCGTAGGCG
Source organism: Oncomelania hupensis (assembly GCA_036898135.1). Classification (NCBI taxonomy): domain Eukaryota; kingdom Metazoa; phylum Mollusca; class Gastropoda; order Littorinimorpha; family Pomatiopsidae; genus Oncomelania; species Oncomelania hupensis. The sequence goes on along the minus strand of CM072525.1, from coordinate 5,369,765 downwards.
GCCAGGTGTTTCCGTTTGATTTTTGACCGTCTTCACCACGTTTTGTGCACGATTCTGTTTTTTTAATTTAAGTTTGATAATGTAGGGAAGCGTTTTTGTGATGATAAATACAACTATTAGTAGCATAGCATCAAAATGTTTCGAACCGACATTGTGATAAGAAACACGGTAGAAACGCTGGAAAATAAGGCCAAGAAAGCACATTTGAAAGTTTACAAAAAGCAATCGAAGAAAACATGACTTTGAAAAAAGGACACTTTTAAGCTCAAGCTTAGTTTATTTTGTTCACTCTTCTGAGGACTGATGTTATTTCTGAATGACAGACTATAATAAAATAATGTTAACAGACATGTAGTCCTACCAGTGTCATTTCTTGTATATAGTTTAAAATAAATTTTTTTTTTTTTTCGTCTTTGCTGATTTATTTTTCATCTCTCAAAAAGTGCTCAGAATGTGCCAGATTGCACAGATTTTAACCTTTTTTAAAAAAACTTTCTGGGGGAGCATGACCCTGGACCCCCTAGTGGGCTCTCCTGCTTTGCAGGCTCGCTCTTGGGGCTCTGCTAATCCTTCCAAAATTTTCCTGGAAAACTACATTTTCAGAGTAGCATGCCTGAAATAGGTCATCGTACAGTGGAATGGGTGTTTGTTTATCCCATATTATGCAACAACATTGGGTTATTTGATCAAACATGCACGTGAAGGTCAAGGTCACAGTTTTGATGTAGTTTATTTGATAGTGCATTAGAGTATTTGGAGTCAGAGGTCAGTCACCTGAAGGTCAAGGTCACAGTTTTGCTGTAGTTTATTTGATAGTGCATTAGAGTATTTGGAGTCGGAGGTCAAAGTCACCTGAAGGTCAAGGTCACAGTTTTGCTGTAGTTTATTTGATAGTGCATTAGAGTATTTGGAGTCAGAGGTCAAAGTCACCTGAAGGTCAAGAGCATGGAAAAATCAGTTGGTTTTTGCATTTTAATGCCAATGTGTTTTTTTTTCTTTTCTTTTAGACATTCATTTTCATGTTAAATATTACGAGTTCCATAAGGAGCATGTGAGTCAAATGGGCTTTGCACTTCTAGTTTCATTATTGATTAATTGGGATTTTTATTTGTCTAGAATAAGGATACTCATTTGGATATGTAAAACCCAATCTCGGAAAAATTTTATCAACATTGAAATGGCTGTAAGAACGGTAAAATAGGGGTGAATAATATGCTAACAGTTTTAGAGAAAGGAGTCTGGCTGATTATTATAAATTCAGTTCAATACAATTCAATATAACTTTATTCATCAAGTTCAGGGCAATTGCAATGGCAGCACGTGAAAGTATTTACAGTTCATCATCTCCTCAAAATAAAAGTATTTACAGTCCATCGTCTCAAACAAAAGCATTTCAAAACACACAGAAAGTAACGGTAAACAATTCAGTGGTAACAAAGGTTAGATCACACCTAAAAGTTCATCACCTCTGATCATGTCACAAAATACAATTGCACAAGGAGATTCATATTTCAAAAGTGTTATTTTATTGATGTATTTATTTATTGGGTCTTACATAGTGCTTTTCCACCACAAAAGCTGCCAAGGCGGTGGCTGATACAGAATGTAACTCAAACAGCCCACTTGCAGCCTTTGGATACATCAAATAATATTAACTCTTCAATATTCTCAAACAAAACATCCTAAATATTCTCATTTGGAAAAGATTACAACAGAAGCTCTTTTTCAATAACAAAGACTATAAATTTGTCTGCACTATGAAATTGGCTGTAGTTTCATTTGCACTTCAAATTCTGCATTTTTTATACTTCAAATTCTGCATTTATTATTTATTTATTTGAATTACAGGTACCAGATGGGCGACTTCAACGGCACATACTTGGCAGAGGCAGAAGCTGAACAAGCCAAGATGCCTCCTTTGTTTGTTGCACCTCCCTTGTACAGCAACCAGGTCCAGTACAATGGGGCAAGTTGTTTTCAGCATTGGTTTACAACCTAACAGTCTTTTTATTTATGTCAAAGATTATGTGTAACATCTAAACCTTTGTAAATAGTGTTTTGCATTATGATGCTTTTATAGCTGATCATTTGCAAAGACTAAAACTTGTCAACTGAAATTTTGTTCATATTTTTCATGGTACTCTCATTTTATTTTAATAATAATACAAATAGTTTTTCAAGTTTAGCTGTTTTCCTGTTTTATTTTATTTAATTTTCTTTCTTTATGTACTTGATTTATTTATTTTCTTCGTCAGAACTTGTTTGCTAATAATGTTTTATGGTGCAGTCTGTTTTCGGTGACCAGGAGGAGGTGGCCCCTGTTCGCAAGAAACGCCAGTACAAGAGACGACAGAAACAGCCCCAGCTGACGCACCACACCCACCCCACTCCTCACACTATCGCCAATGCCTCCTCCTTCGCCGACATCGACATTATGCCTGATATGGACAGTTCCGAGGATGACATGTTGTCTCCGGTCAGTAGGTTTCGTTTTAATTTTGTGTACAAGGGTTATGCAATGTACAAAATTTTGTGCCAACTACAACTTGATTTTTTAAAAACTGTGTTTGGACACTGTTTGTCAAGTGTTTCCATGTGCTAGGACAACCAACAGTTGTTCGAGTGTAAGATTGTGTGCCTGTTTATAGGTTTGGTTTTGTTGTCTTATGCATAATACTGTGAGGCACTCTAACCTTATTTATATAGGTGTTGAAAGACAACAGATGAAAAAAATACCTGTCAAATCGTAACTCTGTGCCACTCGGGCCAGGCAGGCAAGTAGATTTACGTCGCCGGACACACTTGGCATATAGGGGACTTGCTTGGGCCAGTTTTGAGCTTCCCCTTTTTTAGTACTCAACGCAGGGGAAGTAACTCCGCAATATGTTCACATCTTGCTCAGGAAAAAAAACAATACAGTACAAAATGAGGATTTACACCTGTTTTAATGTAATGAAAAATACCACCAGTTGTTGAATATTCACACTCTGTGTTTAAAAGGTGTGCGTTTAGTACAGAAAATGCACACAAAAGACCACAGTTTCATGTTTTCACAGATGTCCAGGTCAGAACTCTTTTTTTTTAATTTGTATAGGGCTGTTGTTCAATACAGATTTCACAAAACAAGCAGTTATTAAGGGCAGACCCCCCAGGTTACTAAGATGTTCACTGATTTATGATAAAACTCAGCTTTTCAGGTGAGAACATGTTTAGAATTAAATAAAAGACAGTTCATTCACTGTGGTGAAGGATAATGTTTGGACGCTAGCTAAAAATGTGTTGAAATGTACAAAAATATGCCAAAACTGAGGAAACTAATATTTTGTTATTGTATCAAAGTGGCAAATTGTTTGCAGTGTTATTCATACATATATGGCATCTGAATGGACACAAAAAAAGGATTTTTTGTTGTGAGGTGCACTTTCAAAAATATTGGTCGTGGAGCAATATACCCCCAAAATTTAGGGGTGTACAGTGTAGCATGAAAAAGAAAATAAGTAATAGACAGACAGGAAAAAGCTTCTTTACACCCATAAAGACATCATTTCTGAACAAAACACAAAAGAAATTACATGTTTATCTTGTTTACTTACAAGCACCAAAATGAAAATCATGATTCTGAGAAAACGGCCGTCAAAAGTTTTCATGCACATTTTACTCTGCAAAAATCCAATTGTCTCAGTCCAGCTAATGAAATATACTGCTATATACAGTTCTTGAGGACCTTTTACTGGTCAGCCATCATGCCCTGACCATAGGACCTCCCCCTCAGCATCATGCTGGCGAGCCTGATTGCCCTGTTCCTGGAGACGGCGACGGCACTGAATGAAGCCTGGTTGGGATGCAGTCTCTGCTTTCTTGATCCTTTGTCCTGGCCCATCAGCAATTGCAGTGTGGTCAGGCTTACATCCATGGACAGGTGGTTCATCTGATCTGCCAGGTGAAATCTGTCCCGGTTGAACTGCCCAACTGCTGCGGCAGCGGCGGCATGCACTCACCTTTTGCCAACAAAGTGTCCCTTTGGCAAGATCGACCACAGCAGAGCATTGAACGATTCATTGGGGTTCTGGGTCTTGCCATGGACTACTCTCTGCAGAAGCTGGTCAGAAGATATCCTGCTGTAGAGCGGCACCAGCTGGATTTTTGCTACGAGCACGTGCACGCTGCCAGAAGCACCAGGAATCTGTCCCTGTTCACATAGAAAAGATGATTTCTTTTTTTTTTAGATTGGATGCCAATACTCCAGGTTATGACTACTGGTATTCATACAGCTGACACATGCAGAAAAACATGCGCATGTATAACTAACACATGCACAAATTTTAAAAATGCACGCACCTTGTGGGGGCACCTCAGATGGCGTGGTTGATGGTCAGTGGAAGAACGTAGTCCAGATAGCGTTCTTCATGAACTCGATGCTGTTGTGGTTCTGTCTGATGGCCTCATGGTAGTACAGTTGCAGCTTGCCGCACTTCTCAAGCGTCAGGCGTCCAGCACCCCTTCCTCCAAGCGTTCTTGCTACCGAGTTTCTCCACAGAAACAAAGCCGCATCTTTTTCCATCGCTTTTGAAGACGCGTAGTGGTTGCGCTGGCACTGTTCCTGATGTGTCTCCATCCACTCGTCCCGCTGCTTCTCAGTGAACTGCGACAGGCCTTTCAGCTGGCATTGGTGGCCGTGGCAGTACGTTGACATGATGTAGAAGTCAATGACATAGCCTGTCAACACGTCCACAACAACGCCGACACCATAGTGTGAGAAATGGCTGCGCCGCTGCCACATACGTTGAGGTTGGTGAACCTCCCTTGGATATACGCAGGCTTCAGCTCACCATGAATTATTTTCTCAAACTTAACTCTTAGTCTCACAGGGCTGAGATTTAGCAAGCGAGGCTAAGGAGACAGCCGGGCTCCTAACCTGGGAAGTTGAAGTTGCCAAAATATTTCTCAGGTTGCCAGACCCCTTTATTGAAAGCACGGTCATTTTTTTAAAACTGTATAACTATTGCAGCTAATAAACAAGATAAATTTCAACAACAACACTGTTTCATTTTTTAAAACAAGCACTGTGTAATGTATTCATCATCGACATCCTCCTCCTCAATGTTCCAAAACTTGAAGGAGCTTGGGTGTGCCTTCTTCAGCTGTTATTTTTCTTCTTCGGACTTTATTATTTTTTTTGCTGGAGGCTCCGAGACACCGCTTAAAAAGCGCCACATCGTTCGAGATTGACAAAAGACTGAGAATGGGGAATATCGAAAGTACGGCAAGTCTCGCGTGACTCATCAAGGAAGTCAGAGACTCGTTCCGATACACGCAAGGAAGCAATAAGGCTAGGATCTCGCAGGGCAGTAGCGTTTCGCGGCGAGGGAAAGAAGAAAGTCTCGCGAGAAAAGGCTATTTTTACTTCGCAAATCCCTCGCTTTGCTAGTGTTACCTAACTTCCTAGCATGCATCGGAACGGGTCTCCGGTGCTGACTGCAGAAGCGATTGGCGCGTGTTTTGTTTTACATTGCAAGTCAAAAGTCCGTGTACAGGTACAGAATCTCTACCACTGGCGGTATTTTCAAGTCGCCAGCCGGGCGAATGGTACCCCAAATCGAGCTCGCCACACACTATTTTTAGGGGCCATTGGCGAGTTGGCGAACGTTAAAGCTCAGCCCTGGTGTCATGAAGCGCGGTAAACCGCGGTTCGTCACGGCTCATGAAGCGCGGTAAACTGCGCCTAGTTACCGTCTACTTTTAGCACCTCTCTCCTGCTTAACGGAAACCAGTTCCAATTGCGCATGCGCACTAGCTTATTCTAAAAGCATTGTACTTCCTTCCTGTCAACTGCAGTTGTGTCAACAACACGTTTTAATCGAAGTTTTTGTTTAGTTTTTGGTCGCGTTTTCGAGAGCGGGGATACTCTAAAAATGGCAGAATCTGATTCCGACAATGAGTCTACACGATATGAGCAGTTGTGGCAGCAATTAGTAGATGAAAGGGCTGATCAGTTAGGGAATGAAAATCAGAGTGATTTGTCAGTGTCTAGTGTGCACACTAGCGATCTTTCCGACTACAGATCGGACCTTTCATCATCCGAAGAATTCGTTGTTAAATTACCTATAATCACAGGTAAAATAGCAGGTAACACAGACAGATGACACTGACAGAACTAAAGCTTACTCAATACTTGCATAGTTACCAATTATCTACACACTGACTAAGTCCCATGAAGCTCTGACCAACCGTTCAGTAGATATAGCATTATAAACACATGCACCTATTTTTGGCTTGTTTTTGTCAAATCCTTACATGAAGGAGAAGATCAACGTGCTGTTTTGCTATATGAGACAGATTTAAATAACGGGTTTAGAACATAATCATAAGCGGGATTTTCAGAGTTTGCTTTAACTCTTAGTCTCATATAGCAAAACAGCACGTTGATCTTCTCCTTCATGTAAGGATTTGACAAAAACAAGCCAAAAATAGGTGCATGTGTTTATAATGCTATATCTACTGAACGGTTGGTCAGAGCTTCATGGGACTTAGTCAGTGTGTAGATAATTGGTAACTATGCAAGTATTGAGTAAGCTTTAGTTCTGTCAGTGTCATCTGTCTGTGTTACCTGCTATTTTACCTGTGATTATAGGTAATTTAACAACGAATTCTTCGGATGATGAAAGGTCCGATCTGTAGTCGGAAAGATCGCTAGTGTGCACACTAGACACTGACAAATCACTCTGATTTTCATTCCCTAACTGATCAGCCCTTTCATCTACTAGTTGCTGCCACAACTGCTCATATCATGTAGACTCATTGTCGGAATCAGATTCTGCCATTTTTAGAGTATCCCCGCTCTCGAAAACGCGACCAAAAACTAAACAAAAACTTCGATTAAAACGTGTTGTTGACACAACTGCAGTTGACAGGGAGGAAGTACACTGCTTTTAGAATAAGCTAGTGCGCATGCGCAATTGGAACTGGTTTCCGTTAAGCGGGAGAGAGGTGCTAAAAGTAGACGGTAACTAGGCGCGGTTTACCGCGCTTCATGAGCCGTGACGAACCGCGGTTTACCGCGCTTCATGAGACTAAGAGTTAAACTTAAACACTCCAAAAACTTACAGAAATTCCTCCTTTTGGTATCAGAATACGTCCTCACCTTGACACTGCAGGCATAGATGTTGACTCTGCTTATGATGATCAATTGCTAACTGTACTTCCACCTTGGAACCTCCTCAACCCCATTATCAACTTTACTCTTACATCCTTCAAAAAGACCGAAACTTCAGAAACTGTTTATAAGCAACTTTATCTCAAACAATGTTCCTTGTATAAAGGATATGAAAAACCTTTTACAGATGGGTCGAAGAAAGGAGACTCAGTTGCTGCTGCATCGGCCCCTGGGAGACACCTAGACCAGCCTTTGCAACAGCGTTTACCTGATTGTTCTGTTTTTACAGCTGAGCTTAAGGCAGTTCATCTAGCTCTGAAACAGGCTTATCAATTCAAAAGAACCTCGTTTTTAATCATTTCTGATTCACTGTCAGCACTTCAAGCTCTTCCCTAGAGAAAGATATCGCACCCTTTTCTGGCAGAGATCCATGACCTCCACACACAACTTGTTTCTGAGGGTAAAAAGATAATTTTTATGTGGGTACCTAGTCACATGGGCATCCGCGGCAATATTGCAGTGGACAAAGCGGCTAAAGAAGCTCTGCATCTAGATTTCCCTTAAGAGATTTTCCAGTTTGTTCCATACTCTGACCTGCGTTGTATGACTGGATCTTATTATAAACGGCTGTGGCAAACTGAATGGTCTAATCAAATCAATAACAAACAATTTCAAATTCTTCCAGATTTGTCAGCTTCTTTGCCTAACTTTGCAGCCATTCGCAAAGAAAAAACGGTTTTGGCTCGCCTTCATATTGGACATACTTATATCACCCATAGTTTCCATTTAAAAGGAGATGAACCACCATGGTGCTTTGCATGTGACAAATCCTTTTCCGTTCGCCATTTTATGTCTGAATGTGCTGATCTGGTTGATGAAAGAGAAAGATGTTTTGGTTCAATGCCTTTTAATGAGATTTTTAAAGTTTGCAATAGTCAACACCTGTTCCAGTTTTTACATGATGTTGGTTTGTTTTATAACATTTAAGTCATATCATCTTGTTTGGTATTCTTGGTTGGATTTTATTAGTTAGACTGATTTTATTTACATCTTTTATCATATTTAAATGTTAACAGTTTAGTCTGATTCTACTTAATTTTGTGTGGTCCTGATTCGGCTCTTGGCAGTCCGCTGGACCATATAAGCACTGAATATCTATCTATCATTTGAGTGGTTGTTGAGCGTTTCCTACTAGGAATTTCCCCATGCAAATGACGTTACCAGAAAGTAAACGTTCTCACTTTTATTTTGGTATGCGGGTTTCCCGGTAGCGCGGGGCACTTTTATTTTGTTATGCGGGTTTCCCGGTAGCGCACTGTAATTCTGGCCGTAACCAGGGCTCAAATATATGTAAAATCGGCTGTACTGTCTTGAAACAAAAGCTTGCACAAACCAAGACAAAGGACTTCACAAAATTACTGTATTTTACCCATTTTCTACCCATACTCAACTGAAGCAAAAACTATTTAGAGGTTGATTGTAGGTTTGAAGATGCCAAAACTGCAAAAAAAACAACCTCCAAACACGTTATAAAAGCACAAGATGTGATGATCTTAAAGGAAATAAAATTACCCAAGGGAATAAAATCAGGAAGAAACAGTGTAATAAAAATGTAACTGAAGAAACTATATTTCTTTTGACTATGAGTAGGCCTTTCTGTCTTTGTTTAGAAGAAAAGACAAACAAAAAATACAGGTAGGTCTACTGATAAGTGATAGTCAAAAGAAACAGAAAGTAGAAACAAACTGTACAGTGTTAGCAACTTTGGTGTATTTTTTGCCAATTCGGACATTGACTTAGTTACTATAAACAAAAACTAAGATAACGTCTGACATCAAAGTTGTAACACTGTACAATTTGTTTCTACTTTCTGTTGTTGTTTTTTTACTATCAGTAGGCCTTGCTGCCTTCTTCATTTGTTTTTTCTTCCTTTTGCTGGGAGCAGCAACAGTTGGCAACTCCCGACCTGGATCACTTTCTATTGAACTCACAGAACTGACCGACAGATCATCATATGTCGGTCAGTTCTACTGATCATCAAATTTTTCAGAATCGAGGTGATTTGGGGTTACTGCTAAATCCAGGTCAACATCAGACACTTCTCATTTTACTATTTTTTATAGTGTAAAGCCCATAAAGTCATTGTCATCATTGCTTCAGACCTGCCTACCCTTCCGTAATCTTCCGTAATTTTACGGAATTTTACCCTCTATTACGGGAGTACGAAATTTCATGCAAAATTACGGAGAAAACGATCGAAAAACTACGCAATTTTTAGAGCCGTGTAAACTTGTTAAATTGTTGTCTGCTAGGCCTAGAACCCGATAGAGTAACCGCCCTTGCATGGGAGCAAGTGTTTCGAGAGTTGCGATTGGACGTCGTGAACCAATGAACATGCTCGAACGTTACAAGCTTAAATTGTCGCGCTGGTCTTGAGTGAAAATGACGAGTGGAGAAAGTTCTAATCGAGCTAAAGTTGCACGTTTACATGAGACAGACCACGAATCAGAAGAGTGTGTAGAGATTGCTCAAGTACAGAAGAAGAAGAAAAAGCTGCAGTTGCAAGTATTTCTTTCGGATTACACGAGGAATTGGCCTTGTCTTGTGGCTTTAAAAAACGTGGCCCAGAATTTTACTGTACTGTTCTGTGGGCGACTCTGACTTCTCATTTGGGCATGAAGGAGCAAACGACTGTAAGCGGCTGGTCCCCAAATCTTGCCATGAAGACACCAGATATGTCAGGCAAGAAGAGCTGGACCATCTCAAATATGCCTACTCCAGGCAGCTGGCACAATATAAGGACCAGTAAAAAAAAAAAAGCAAAATTTGTACAGGGTACAGTCACTCTTTCCAGTGTGGTCTATTTTATCTGTAATTAAATGAACCTCACAATGTGCTATTGTTATTGGTAAAGTAAACGTATTCACAGTAACAAGTCGTTCTTTTGACAGCTGATAAAACTTTTTTTAAAAAATAAATAAAAAAGGCAAACTTTGAATTAATTTATGTGTAGTGCCTATTCCTGTGAATTACACATCTTTATCATGAAAATGACATATGAGTCAATCACCGGTAACGTAAATAAAACTCCTTTGGAACAGTTATCCTTCATCACAAACGGGTCAGGGATGTGCAGGTTTATCTTTTGTTGCATGCCATGGTCTCTCATGATACTAATTAATCATTTTAAAATCTGTTTGATATTGTTTCCTTCTTTTTGCTATCCTTTTAAAAACTCAGAGATGAGAATCTTCCGCCTTTTAGCGGAAATCCGCTCTTTCGGAAGGTCCCAGGGTCATTTTTGAGATCGGTTTAAATCCGGTGAGAAAATTTTAGTGTATATGACTAGGGTGAGTTGTTGATTTTCGATCTCGCAGCTTATTCCCACTCGTTATTCCCATGCGGATTGTTGTCATTTGGTTCGCTGTCATCTCGTTTCCGTCGATCCACCAAGCTGCCGTAAAAAGCCGAGATAACCCGATTTCTCTTTCTTCAGTGTGCCGGCTGTTCCCAGACACTTCCGCTGATTATAGTGAGACAGTGACGTCACTCAAATAGGCGCTTGAAGGAACTACTGCCTGAAACCATCCGTATTTCTGCTTTTCTTGTTGTGGTTTTTCGAAGACATTATCTTGAAATTGTAAACCTTGTTTATCGAGGTATTTATGATTTTATTGTTTGGTGTGACTGTAAGAGTGTCAGTGAGGCTTCATACTGATTCTATGTATAAATGTACAACTCTGCATAGCTGCCAACCATCCCGGAAACTCCGGGAATATCCAGTGTTTAGCTGCTACTCCCGTTTATCCCGGAACGCATTTGAAAATCCCGTTGTTGTTTGTTGTTGTTTGTTGTTGTTTTTTTTGTTTTTTTTTTAATTTTTAGTTTTTTCCCCCCCTCTCTCTCTCTCTCTCTCTCTCTCTCTCTCTCTCTCTCTCTCTCTCTCTCTCTCTCTCTCCCTCCCCCCCTCCCCCCCTAGATGATAGCTGAGCGAAACTGAAAGAATAGTTTTGACACCGGAAGTCATTGTTGATGCATTCTGTGCGGGACTAACTTTTTTTTTTCCTGCTTTTTGTTACCCTACTACTGTATTAGATTTGTGTTGTGCGATTAGGCCTAGACCTATCTGTGTGATGGCTTCTGAAAAAAATAAAGACCGGCCGAAAAAGCCAAAATTGGAAACCACATTTTCTGAAACATACAGAAAAGACTTTGATTTCATCGAAAGTTGCACAGATAATCCGTATAGTGCATTTTGCAATGTGTGCCGATCAAGAGCTCAGTGGACGGTGGTGCCGATGCACCATAAACGTCGACTATGAAGGTCGATTAGCAATTGTTTGTCACTAGAAGACTGAGAAACATAAGAAAAACCAAGGGCTTACAACTGCAAACTAGATCTAGACTAACATTGCAAAAAGTGTATTCTTTATGAGGTACTAGCTTCAAAACAGACATTATTACAGCTAAACTTTTCTTTGTAAAAGATTTACATAATTTTAAAGTATTTCTTTATTATGTCTTAATATAGAGACTGAGAGACTATAAGGGTATACTAGCTTCAAATGACATTATTAATATTACTACAGTGTGGACTCTTTAAGGTACTAGCTTCAAAGCATTATTACAGCTAAATTTAATGAAAGTGCTTCACTTTATTATTTTATCCTAGAAACATGCTTCTTTATCATTTGTTTTTGTATGAACATGTCATGCCTGCCTTTTTTGTAATTAAACACATGCTCAAAATGCTACTGAACATTTTATCTGACTCTACCATGTATTTTCTGTCTTCAGTGTGTCCACCATCCTAAAATAGTGAAAGATTGAGAGTTAAATTGAAAATAAAACAGTGTGAAATTTTATGCTCCCATAGCGCCAGATTGCACCATTTAGCTTCATTTTGTTAAAAAGAATTTCCGGGGTGGGGCATGCCCCTGGACCCCACTAGCTGTTTCGGGCGCGCTGCTCGCGCCCTCAATAGATCCCTGTTTTAATTCCCAGAAAGTTGGCAGCTATGACCCTGTTTTGGACAATAATTATGTGCATTGGTAAAGCCAGGCATGGGAATTGACCGCCGATCCGCGATTTTCCGCTGAAAATTAATATTTGTCCGCCGAAAAATAAATGTTTTCCGCGGAAAAAGATGTCCGGGTAATCAAACAGTTTGAGGGTAACAAAAATTCTGAACACCGGTTTCCCTCAGCATAGCGTTCACCGACTTCCGGTTTCTTCCAAAATGGCGATGGTGCGGCGTGTTGTTCAGCGCGGTGAAGATTTTGGTGCTCCTCTAAACAAACCACCTACAAAGGCTGCAGAAAAGAACAAAATTCTTGAAGAGGGAAGCACATCTTTAACAGGAGCTCAACAAAACACCTCAAGGAAAAGGCCAGCTTCTCCAAACGTACCTTCACAACCCAAGAAAAAGAAAGAGCAATCAATGCCTGAACATGAAGATAATAATAAAACTGTTGATCAGTTAATTGAAACCAGACCTGAACCTACCGCCAAGCTAATTCAGAAGACCATGGCATCCTATTTTAAGAAGTGATTTCAGTTTTTGTTAATCCGGTGTTCACAATAAAAGTACTCATTTGGCATGCAATGTTATCCACTTCTCAGCTCAGGATATTTGTGTTTATACATGGTGTTTTTTTTTGTTTGTTTAAAAATATTACATTGACATTCAGAAAAAGAACAATGTCAGAATTTGTCTGTTTTATTTGCTTGTGATGTTTCCAAGATTGACTGCCAGCTATTGAGAATGTTTAGGCACTATAATTTATAAACAGACAGTGAACATGCCAGTTTACAAATCACTTGGTATGTCCTTGCTGAATTTAAAAAAAAAAAAGCAAAACGTGGATTAAACACATGTTAACTAGTACAAAATGTGTAAATTATGGTGTTTTTATGATTATTTGTGTGTGTGGTGGGGAGGGGGGGGGTGTGTCTAAAAGTGTGCTCTTCTCAAGATTTAGCTCTCAGGAGAGGCCACTAAATCCCTGTCAAAATTGCTGAAATTCATTTTCTGCAAGGGGGCTTTGCCCCCCTGGACCCCCTACCAGGGCGTTGCCCCTGGACCCCACCGGGGCCTGGGCGGCCCCGGACCCCTGCCCCATTTCAGCTGATTTTTCCACAGCCAATTCCCATGCCTGAAAGCCTTGTCTTGTCATTGGTATTTAAACCATTCTTGTCTGCTGTCAAAAGGAATGTTTGATTAATACAAGGCTTAACTGATGTTTGAAATAAATTCATTATGTGTTGATCTGTGGAGAGCTAACAATAGCTAGTCCACATGCTTTTTTGTTTGAAATTTTGAGGAGCATGTTTGCTTTTCTCTAAATAGTTTAGAGTTTCACAGTCACAAAACAGTTTGAATTTTGAAAATCGGACAGAAAAGAAAAAAGTTATGGGCTTTTGAAGTTCGGAAAATAAGGCTTTTTTGTAGAATTTTAAGAACATCAGAATCATAGGAATTATGCTCCCAGCCAATGGCACCATTCAGTGAGAAAAAAATCCATACATTTTAATATAAAATTGATACAAATCATATTATAATAATAAATGTGATGGACTTTTATGTAAAAAAATCATGCCGATTACGATGGCGCATTTAAAAATTCGATCAGGCGCTCCAGACTGACCTAATTTGCATAAAATTTGCATATTTTAAACCAAATAATTTGTAAATTATTATTTTTTAAATGTAAAAGCTTTAAAATGCCAATGAAAAGAAAACAAATTACAAGACAGCATTATCACAAGTGGTTTATGTGATATAAATGTATTTTATGATGCATAAATTTGCATAACAATCGGGTCGTTTGTTCCGATTGGTCGAAACTTTATTTAAATATAGCTCTTATACTTTATGGTGGATTTTAAACATTTTAATATTAAATTGTTCAGAATTTAACACTCTTTGAAGGGAAATCTTTTATATTGTCATAATTTGCTTATATCTTTAGTATTTTGTTCAAATTACATGATAAAACAATTATAAAAAATCATAATTTAGATAACGAATAAATATCATTTAATGTTTTTAGTTTAATTTTAAAAAAATTAAAATAAATAAAAATACAGCAGTGAGTAACATCACCATGATTGTTCTAACAATGTGTTCTTGCCACAGAGCTCAATTTATCCACTTTCTTTGTTGAGCAAATGATATATACTGTTTTTGCAGCTGCGAAAAAACCAGCCAGAGTGTAATAAATAAATAAATAAATAAATATGAAATAAATAAGTAATTAAAATGAAATAAATCATTTCACTTTCAGCATCTCTGCATAAACTTTGTTTAGAAATAGAATACAGTTGAAATTAAAACCCAAAATAACTAAGTAAACACAATTGAAGATCATTATTGATTATATTAATAAACAGACCAATTTAGAAAAGGCCGAAAAAATAATAAACAACAAAAGACTAGTAGTAGTACACTCAGTATATTATAATGTAGGCTAATTTACAACAAAAAAATAAAATAATAAAAAAATAAATCAATCAAACTTAGAACCTGAACAAATAAATAAAATAAAAAACTCAATGATCAAGAGGTAAAGATTTGTAAAAGAAACTAGAAAGCAGCCAAAAATATAATTATAATATAAAAAAAAGTATACACTCAAAAGTTTATAATTTATTAGCTACAAGTAAAACATATTGAATTTAAGTAGATGTATTGAAGAAATTCTCATAAAAAATTAAAATGAATGCAAACTGCAAACAAAACAAACAAAAATTGTACCGAGATTCCAGTAGGCCTATTCTAACCTAGATACTTTCAAGCCGATCTACCTCGCAGTAAGTTTTCCACAAGCCCAGTGCATAAGTAAAGATGAAGATACCGTCTATAAATAGCGCACTACAGGGGAGGCAGCTTACAATGGACTAGGCCAACTCAGCATTGTTTAATGTTGATAGACCAAAACCCGGCCATTATTAATTATTTAAAGATTGCTAACTTAAAATTTTCTTCACAGTAAATTATAACCATGAAAAAAATAAAGAAAAATTTACTTCTATAACATTAAACTGACCTATTTAAAATTAAATAAGGCCTATTATAAGTTTGTAGTGCACAATGGCAGCCTACAGTACTGAGACTGGCTAAGCCTAGAGATCGTTGTGTGTGTGAAATGGTACCTACTTCAAATTGTTATTCCAAAGTTGAATTGCAATATTTTATAAAAAGATTAACACCATTTGACAGAGAAAACATTACAGATTGTATGGGTGCATGTTTCAATATGAAAATAATTAAAACAACAACCCAACTTGTAAAACGAAAAAAGGCAAATTTTCTTCCCTACATTTTCATCACTTCCATCAATCACATTCAAAAGAAACATACACCAAAGTGTTCAGCAAGATGTCCTCTGATTGGTCACCAAATATCAAGACAATCCAATCAAAATTGAGCTTGGAATTCCAGTTTAAAAACAGGTACCCACATCCGGGAAGACAAGCAAAATGGTGCCATGCCTAGTAACCTCAAGCGGAGAGCATTTTAGCCCAGTCTATCAGCATTTTCTCATCAATAAACTCGCATATAATAACAAAAATAACACTGCTTATTTATTTTGCCATTTATATACAACTTTTCTTCATAAAGTAATATAAAATATTGTTTAAATAAAAAACGATAGCTTGTTAAAGTGTACAACTGCACTCTAAGTGGAATTTTCTACTCCTCAAGCGGCCTGCATTGGACTAGCTACTAACAACAGCACAAAAACAACTGATCTGACCCCATAAAATAAGGCTCAGAATGCACCAGAATGCATAGATTTTAACCATCTTTTCAAAAATTTTCCGGGCGCACTCGTGGCTTCGCCACTCGACAGACTTTGGAATTTTTCCTCCTTTTTGGCATTTTAGGATTCTCATCTCTGAAAACTGTTTTTGTGTGCTTTTTAAGTAGTAAACGTGCCGTGAATTTATTTATTTATACCTTGGTTATTCAGAAAACATCGCGTTTCCTCATGTGTGTAGAATTACTGAAGGAAAATGCAAAATTACTGAAATTCACAGGGAAGACTACTGATCAGTAATGCATGAGGTAGGCAGGTCTGTTGCTTTCATTGATAATCCAACACCATATCTCCCTCCTCCATCGTTGTGACACTAAAAATTGGGCCAAAAACTTTCTGGTTTTTAAAAACTCACCATGAAAAAACTATCAGCTACTTCCTCGATAAATTTTAAAGCGATGCATTGTGGTTGACTGTTACGACTCAATAGACCAGTTCACGGGACTGAATGGGCCTTGCTAGGAAACAAAAGACACTGAACTTGCGGGCCTGAAGGCATAGGGTTAATGAAAACTATCAGCTAATAATCTTTCATTGTTGTATCTTGCCTCAGGTGACTTCATTTGGTGCTAGCATTGCATGTTATACTTTCACCTGCGGGAGTTTGACGCATTTGTTTTGATATTGTGTGCAGGCAATGTCTCCATCTGACCATGAGGATGAAAATGATCCTGACGGTCCATTTGCCTTCAAACGCAGGAAGATGTGTCACTATCACACAGTGAGTGCACATTGGTTAATGTTTCCGTATTTACTGATCCTAAGAATATACCCTTACTTTTAAATTATACCTAAAGCTTCCGTCTTATCCGAATCTGCCAGAAGTACCTATAGTCAATTGGCACCTAAATAGATTTTTGTTGACAGTCGCAACAGTTCGGATTGCAGTCAGTTTGTAACATCTGGTGACCTTGTACACGTCTGTCCTTTGAGAATCGAAGGTTTCATGTTTGGATTTAGGTGCACTAGTCATATATTGTCTGTTGAGCCATCTGTCTTGCCAATTTTTGGTTGACTATAATATTTGTTTCTTCAAATTTCATAGTTATGTTACCAGGAAAATTTATTGGGTTGTATTTTTACCGAATTCTGACCCTGTGTTGATTTTGAAGACTTTCGAGTTGAACTGTTGATTTGGTGAATACAAATAAATTGTTTGTATTTGTCACTGCAAGATGCATCGGATTTGTTTTATTTATAATGTTTTTGTTATCGGAGAAGTATTTAGGAAAAACTGTAGATGTTTTGTATGGCTGAGAAAACAAATAAGATGTGATTGACAGAGAGAAAGACTTGCCGGCTTATTCCCAACGATTAAAAATTTTCTAACCAAGAATTCCAAAAATAGTCCAGGTTCCTCTTCATAGACTCGCCAAACCTCTGGTCAAGCTTGTAGTCTTGAGGAGTGGGGGTGGGCGGGTGCATTTATAAATAAGAAGGAAAACCCGACATCTTTGTGATGAAAAAATGGAATTTAAAACCCACGATTTGATGTGGAGAAGAGAAAATAAAGGAGCCTATTGCCTTTTACATGATCGAGAAATGGCAGAAAACTAGGAAGAAGATGAAAAAAGCAAATGAGAGTGAAGAGAGAGACGGCGGTGTGTCTACACTGTGGGTCTCTCCTTTTCAGCCTTTATTCGATCGCCTGGGTGACTGGCCATGGTGTCCCCCGGAAGAAGGAGGTAAAGCAGACAAGCGCCATCGCTTTTCCCTCACAACCCTTCCTGGTGGCCGCTGTATTGGCTTCGCGCGCAGGCGTGTGGGGCGGGGAGGAAGGTAGGCACAAATTATGCTAATCTCTGCCTTCTTTTGCAGCAGGATGTTCCCGCCTCATGCGTTGCTTGTCAGATTTTGATTTGGGTTATCTAAATTGCTGCAGCTATGTGCACACTTGTTGTCTACTCTCTTTTAGTTTAATGGCAATGGTTGATTTCCTAGTTGAAATAATGTCCATTTGTCATGTGCAATGTCGGTCGTGCATGCACTGGTCATAATATAGAGCTACTATGACAGGCTTTGTGTGTGTGTGTTAAGTTGCTGTTAACTTGTGACTTTTATAATTTTGATGTGGGAACACTCCATTGTCGATGTATTGCGTATCTGGGTGTACCGAAAATGGTGATAGTTGTCGGTTCGTGCATGGTGTGTTGCCGGTTCATGCATGGTGTTTTCTGAACGTTGATATATTTTGGGAGGGGTATGAGGCCATGGGGTATTAACCTTGTTTGAATGCCTCAATTTCAGCAGGATTGACTTGGCAGACTCGTGGATACCTTTCAAATCTGTGTTACATTCTAAAAGATGCTGAGTTACAAATGTTAATAGTTGATGCATGATAGAGGATTAATGATGTTTTGGCTTTATCTTCGTGCTGTTGTTTCAGAGTTATATTGGACCGTGGTTTTACACCATGGGACGAGGAGCTGGAGAAAGTGGACTTGGTTTCAGGACAGTCCTATTCCGGTCATGTGGGTGAATATATTACCTACATCCGTGAACGAAAAATGTAAGTGCTAGTTACCTATGGGAAGAGGTCTATCTACTTTTTGACTAACATGCATGGCAATGTGAGTCTATGTACCCCACCACCACTCCACATTGGTTTTCACTCTTCTCCACATTTTTGCAAATCTGCCTGAGACCAGTCCTAAATAGTCCAAAAAGGACATTTAACCTTTAGCATGCTAACTTTTCTTTCTCCTGCCTCTTGCTTTTTTTGTAATGATACATATTTTTGGCATGACTCTCTTCACTTGATGCCGTATTGCAACCTTGGTTACGCATATACGGGCATCCTCACAACTTCACATCATGTTAGCAAATGGCAGCCAAATCTTTTAGTGCATGTATCGGAGTTTTGGGCTTAATTTTTGCCGAGAAATTAATTTTTTTTTTAATTTTCTAGGAAGTTGGGGATCAGAGTTTGCAAAATGGCCAAAGAGTTTTTAGGCTTTCCTGAAAAAGAAATTGGGCCTAGGCGGTGACTTTTCAGGACACAGAGGGTTTCCTCCTGGTACTCTGGTTTTCTTTCTCCCTACAATAATGGTATTGGATGCGGTCAATCTAAAATTTCAAAAATAAAAATTGATTTCTATTCCGACTTTTGTAATAGCTATCTCTTCAGATCACCTCGCTTTGAGTTCAATTGGGGGGGGAAAAAAAAACGTGTCGTAGCATCCTGTAGTATTAGTAGTAGTGGTAGTTGTAATAGTACATGAGGAGGAGGAAGAAGAGGAACCTAGCAAAAATGCTCGAAGAGAGTAACAGAAAAAAAAGCAACCAACAAACACAGAAAGACAAAGCATAGATGAAGAGACGAGAAAACTAAATTTAGTATGAAGTTTCAGCCAGATGAAAAATCAAATTACTGGGGGTTGAAATTTGACGAATCACGAGGGAAAGGGGAAAGAACAAAGGCAGCGATTTCACTCATGCAGATTACAAACTTGAGTGAACTTTTCTTTTATTTCTTCACGGTAAATGGATTATTCTCTTCAACTAAACTTGTCACGACTGAGTTTATATTTCACACTGACAAATCTTCCGCTCTATGTCCTGGCCCCACCAATGTTGCACAAGGGAGAGCAATCATTGGATAAAGCCCCAAGAAAGACTACCACAGAAGTTGGGTAATCCCATGAAGCCCAACAATTACTTCCCTTGAATTTCACCTCCCGCATATACCCTTACATTTTTTAAATGACCTATTGATTTCTTGGTACCGTGGTCTGAAAATTTGATATTTAATAAACAAAGACAAACCTTTGTGAGAGTTGCGTAGATCTAAATCTAATAAATGTTTGAATCTGTTTTTTATTTCAACTGCAAGATTAAAAATATAACGAAATTTTCCTTGTCTTTTGGAAATCAAAAACACAGTCAAAGTAACATAGATCTAGATCTAATAGATGCTCTGTTTCAATCTTTTTCACACAAAGCACAATACAAAATATAAGTAACTTTTCCTCGTCTTTTGAAAATCTGAAAAAGCCAGTCCTCTGCATTTACGTTTTCGGTGAGCATTGTGTCTGCTCACATCACTGCAAAAATCACCCCCTCATTTGCAACTAAAGCTTTCCACTTTAGCCTTCTGGAGCTAAGGGACTTAACTTGGCACTCGTGCTTTAAAATAATTGAGTAAACCATCTTGGTATTTTATTCTCTTTGGTTATTGTCAACTGGAACAGCGGGTTATTTATCAGTGCAGTACAATTAGGATACGGGAGAAGCGTGACTAGCAACAAGATTTTGCAAATGAATTTTTTGTGTCTACAGCCCATATTTCAGACCTCGGAGTCCACCGGCTGACGACTCTTCATCAAACGATGATCACACTAATTCATCACAACATCGCTCATCATTCCCCAAGTCTTCATTATCGCCGTCCACAGAGTTTAACATAGAAACGTTTAACTGCCACCGTGAGCAGCTGATGGAGATGCAGCGGGAGCAGGCTGCTCGGCTCATGGATTCGGACTTTATTTGCTCCGCTGTGGCTGGTAGTGGTAACCCAGTCGCAGCATCCTCCAGCGGTGACCTTTTGCAGAGGTCATTCTCCTCGCAGCCCACCTCTCGCTTCACGCTAGACTCTGCCAGCGCTCAGTTTGCTGTGACCGCTGTAATCACAGACTGCGCTCAGCTGGAGGATACGAACACTGTGGCAGTGCGGGATCAGAACGGTGGAGCGGGGAGTGGAGTGCACGGTGCGGGTGATGCGGGGGGCAAGGGACTGACGAGGACAGTGGTCTCTGACGCTGCAGTCACCATCCCCTCCACCTCTATAGTCATGTCCACCCTGGCCTCCACACCTTCCTCCACCTCTGCTACCCCCGTTTCCTCCTCCCCTCACCCCGCCCTCATGGCAGCCAAAGCTTTGGGACTGGTTCCTGCCACACCTGTGTCACTGTCCACCTCGTCTCTGTTGTCACTGACCTCACAAAACATGCATCACATCACCTCCAATGGGCCAGTGTTGTCTTCCTCCATCCTTGCTTCATCTGCTGGACTTCAGGGTGAGCTACTTGTCTTATTTCATGTTGTGCAATAACGTAATGGAGGTGAGCATTTTGTTATTAAGCAGTTACAGGCTACCTGCGGAATGACTCTCATACTATTTCTTTCCATGTTCATGTACTGCCCAGCACAAGGTTACTTGCTCTCCATACAACCAC
Organism: Oncomelania hupensis; assembly: GCA_036898135.1. Taxonomy (NCBI): domain Eukaryota; kingdom Metazoa; phylum Mollusca; class Gastropoda; order Littorinimorpha; family Pomatiopsidae; genus Oncomelania; species Oncomelania hupensis. The sequence continues at coordinate 5,348,616 of CM072525.1, read as the reverse complement.
CTCTTCTTCTCTAAAACCAGTTTCTTCTTCTTTGATGCCAATTATTATTTACTTTCGACTTGGGCAACGTCTCGGGGGTTTTCTCCGGGTACTCCGGTTTGCTCCCCCAGCAAAATTTCAAACATGTCAACAAATTTCTAAATTTCAAAAATCACAACTAATGTTAGGTAGGTTGGGTTTGGGCGCGCCACAGGCTGCGACTACGCCTTCCCCAGGGGAGGCGGCCCAGAATTTCCCGATGAAAAGGGACAATAAAGCATTTAAAAATAAAAAAAATAATAAAATAAAATAAAATAAAATTATGCGATATAAAGATCATGGACTTGTCGGCCATTATCATCGGTGCTACTTAGCAGTTGCTGTGTCGTAAATCATCACTACTGTCACACCAGTCATAATTTTATGTTTTGCTGTTGTTGCAGGCAAACCCACCGGGCTTTCACGGTCTGTACTGCTGCATTCTGTACCAGTGACCAGCGCTGCTGTGCCTCGCACCTCAGCCGTCACCCCTACCTCCACTCTTGCTCTTCCACCTCCCTCCCCAGCCATTCCAAATGCTGTTCAGCCTTCCATCCCTGCTGTTCTGTCGAACAGTAGCGTTCCACCTACCATACACAATCCCGTCTCATCAGTACAGTCTCCCATCTCCATTGTATCAGCTGCTCAGCATCCTACCTCGTCGTCTGTTCCATCGGCTCTGCCCACCCCCAGCATGACCCCGGGCAAAACCAGCAACAACAAAGGGGCCAATTCCGGGGTTGGGGCTGCCTCGGGCATGTGCAATCTGTCTTCCACATCCCCCATCATTCTCAAGTGAGTATGGGCTTACAGTATATTTGCTATCTGTTAATAAATTATATTTAGTTTTATGGTATGTACATGTAGGTCAACAATGGGAAGAAAACCAAGGGGTTTTCTCAAACACCTGTTTAGATGGTATGATTCCTTGGTTGACTCGCATGAATAGCAAATGTACTAATGTCCCCACCTCCAACCCTTCCTTCTCCCCCTTTAAAAATGTCCAGATTTATGCAAGATGTCTTAACCCTACCAGGCCGAGTTACCGAATATTAGGTAGTTGGTTTATTTCCTATATACCGAGTTACCGAATTCTAGGTATTTGGGACAGCACCGCTGCACGTGAAGAAGTACTAAAAATAACAGCCAGTTAAATCTCGCATTTGGTGCGAGATTAGTCCTTACAAATGGCATCTTCCTTGAAGAAAGCTGTGAGTTGGTGATTACAGTAGGTATTTAGCGAAAATTCACCATGAAAAGATCTACGCATGAACCGAGCACTTCCACAGGAAAAAGAGCAAGGCCTACATGCTTCACACTGCAGCAGGTAATGGCAGTTTTGGACGATTCAGACCATTTCTGTTATATCTGTAAGTTTAAGCTCATTCGGACTACTGGTTTGCATGGTACTAGCAATTTTCTTACCCTTGTACATTTTCCTTATTTTTTGGCCAGGGAGGCCAGGGAGGCCAGGTATGGGGGCGAGTTAGAGTGGGAGGCTCGGGTGTGGTAGGGTTAATAGTCCAAAAATGACATTAACAAAAATTGTCCGTCCATTGTGCATCCATCCATCTGTCTGTGCAAAACTTGCAAGTGGATTAATATTTCAGAACCTATTTCAACTATCACAACAAACTTGGTAAGATGGTGTGTATTTCCATGAGACCTCGATAAATGATAGGTGAATGATTCTTCACCTAAGTTATTAATATTGAACTTACGATTCTTAGATGCATGATAGATATTATCAATGAGACATACACTTTGTAAATTTGATCAACCTCACTCCAAAGTCGGTTAATATAGGTACTTTGAAGTGCTTTACCTTAAACTAAGAGATATAAAGTCTAAACACTGTATTTTCATATATGTTCTACTTTTGTGTTGATCCACGTCATTTTAGGCCTTGCAATCAAATACAAAAAATAGGTCATCTCACAGTGGAATGGCTCTTTTTAACCCATAGTATGCAACAACATTGGGTTATTTGATTATATATGAGCATGAGAGGTCACGCGGTCAAGGTTATCCCAATGTCAAGATCACTGGTCAGATTCATCCCATGTTTTGTGTGTGTTTGTGGGTTTTTTTTTTTGTTTGTTTTTTTGGCGTAGTACAATTTTTGCTGTAGTTTATTTGATAGTACAGTGGAACCTCTCACAACGACCCCCCTCTATAACGACTCCCCCGCTACAACGACCCATTTTATTTTAACCGATGTATTTCCTTATATTGCTGTCATCAGTATAGCGACTCCCTCGCTATAACGTCTAACGACCGATCTTTGCAGACTGTATAGCGACTTTCTCGGCATGACTGCACAATAAAAACTGTCTACGATCTTGTTCAGCACAGTTAGACAGGTACCTATATGTGACACGCCAGCCGATAAAGTAATCTTCTATAAGTTTGACGTCATCTTGTAACGTCACATTCTAGATTCTACTCGTTTGGGGTTTGCATTTCACTTTATTCACATCACGAGCGCGGCACTGAGAAGAAGCAAAGAAAGCGTGATGGGATGATGGAGTCTACAAAGAAAAGAAAATTTTTATCTCTGGAAGATCGAGTTAATGTTGTAAACAGACACAAAAAAGGAGAGACTGCCATTGCGATCGCAAAGAGTCTTAAAGTTGGAAAAACACAAATTCAAGGAATTATCCGAGACAAAGATGACATTCTTAAAAGGTGGGAAAGTGGTGATAATGCCGATCGTACGCGATCAAAACTGAGGAAGACAACATACTCGGAAGTAAATGAGAAAGTTTGGGATTGGTTTCTGGATGCTAGAAGAAAGAATATTCCGATCACTGGCAAATTGATTCAAGAAAAGGCCATTATGCTCTCTGTAAAGACCCCTCTCTATAAAGACCCCTCTCTATAAAGACCCCTCTCTATAAAGACCCCTCTCTATAAAGACCGATTTTTGTCAACATTTTCAAGGTCGTTGTAGAGAGGTTCCACTGTACTTGGTAGTGTATTTGGAGCAGGAGTTCAAGGTCATCTCAAGGTCAAGAGCGTAGAAAGTTCAAAGTCGGTATTACTTAGCATTTTAATGTCACCATTTCTTTTTTTGTTTTTCTGGGTAGTCATTTTCATGTTAAATAGTGGAAATTCCATAAGAAGCATGTGAGTTATATGCCCCCTTTTAGTTTCCAAGAAAAAAATTTGAAAAAGGAAACGTTCTCAAGAGATTGCTGTTACTGTCTTGATGTTAGCATAGCAGGACGTGAACTTTTCATCTTGCCAAAGTTTTCGAGATATTTCTATATAGATGGCTTGATGTCAGAATGGATGGACATGATCTTTTCATCTTGCCTTTTGGTCTGGCTACCTGCCCTAACTCAAAAAGCAACCCTTTCAGTTCACTCCCCAGTTTGAGTATTTGCAATGTTTACCTGCCCTTGACAGACATGAGCTCTGCGTAGTGATTAGAATCTCTTTTTTTTATGCTGTATGCACTAGTGGTTTATGATGATGATGCTGACGTGACACACTGTAGGTGTTATGTTGGACAGACCCGACCATGAGGAGGGCAGCAGTGCCAGCACGGTCCACAGGTTTAACACGGACACCCCCATGGCCATGGACGTTTCATGACACTGTCTGGCCAGCCATGGCCAGGGTCACAATCAGCTTTCCTCCCCCAGTCTCGCTGCAGTTGTTGCAGCCAGCAGTAAGTGTGCGTAGATGACCGCAGCAAGTCAGTTCTAATCTGGAGTGACGCTGCATTAGCCATCTTTCCAAGCAGCGCTAACTTTGAAGCCTTTCGAACCGGAAAGGAAATTAAGGGCTTGAAATGAAGGTGTTGGGCAAGTGCAAATGCATTAGTAATAATATGAATCTGACTGCAGCCATCATTGTTACACCAGCCAAATGCTGACAACATGGACTTTCTTCCAACCACTGTAATACTTTGTACAAACTGGCAGTGCAGCAATGATGTGTGTGTGCCAACTTAGTCAACATTGGCGTTGACTTGCAACCAATTAACAATACAGTCAGTTGCAATAACTAGCTTGCATCATCAGCTGCAGTTTGTTGCATACAAAACATTGCCAGGGACAGTAGTTGTGCTACTATTACATGTAGCCAAATGCAGCAGTATCGGGATTTCCTAGAGGCATTGATGGCAGCTTAAAACCATGACAGCCAAGTGCAGCGATACGATAGCATTTCATTACTTGGCTACAGCTCGGTGGGGCTCAAGGCACACTTGTCGCAGCTTTTGGTTGTGTAGAGTATGGGGGAGATAACATTGCGAAGAGGGAGACAGAGAGTCTGGAGGGCTCACACCATCATAAAATCTCCCTCTCTAACATCATCTTTCGAGCACACATCTGCTTTATCGCCAAATGTCTTTAGTTTAATGCACATGTCTTTGTTGAAATGTGGGCTAGACATATATGGTGGTACTGAATGGTTCATGCCACACAAAATTGTGACTGGGACATTCAAATGATGGAACAAACAGCTGGGAAATGCTGAATTTGTGTTTTCGATATTGATATGCAGGAAACGGGGTTTAGTTTGAGAAAAAAACAAGATTTTTGATGTTTGGTATTGATAGTACATGTTCCAAAATGTTTTCACCAGAAGCAAGATTTAAGTAAACATTTCTGAATTTTGTGTTTGTTTGATAGAGTTAGGTTGCAATGGTGTGTGAAATAGTTGAAATTTACTCAAGAAAATGAAGTCTTTCAATGGAAAACTACAAAAGTTATATTACAAGTTTGTTTACATGATACAGTACTGTCACAACTACACTTTTGCTGTTTTCGCTGATAAGGGATTGAAGACAGTTTATGACATAGAATTCGCTGTGAGAAAAATCTACAGTAAATAAATAGCTTTTTATTGATTGGCGTGCATAGCAGTGTGATTCTGTGTGCTCATCATACACCCCCAAACTCCCACCTCACCCCCCAAATTGAAGATTTTTGGTAATCTGGGCAAGACAAATCCTAAATAGTCCTAAAATGACATTACCAATTAAATAAAAATGTCAATCGGGTGTCTACCGTCTGTTTGAGCAAAACTTGCAAATTGACTAAACAGCTCAGAACCTATTTGAACTATCGCTATCGAACTTGGTAAGATGATGTATATCCATGAGACCTCATAAACGATCATGAATGACTTCACCTCAAGGTCAAGGTTACAGTCAGCAAATATTAGTCAAAAACTTCAATTTTTTCGCAAAATTAAAATTTTCCAGAAGTTTTTAATATTGAACTGAGTTTTGTTGCATGATAGATATCTTTGAGACGCACATACTTTTCAAATTTGGTCAACTTCACTCCAAGGTCAAGGTCACTGGAGCTGTCCCAAGTCGGTTAGTATAGGTATTTTGGAGTGACCTTGATCCTAAACTATGGGAGATATAAAGTCCAAACTTGTTGTATTTAGAGATGATAGATTTCATATATTGTCAGTTTTTGTGTTGATCTTGAAGGTCAAGGTCATTTTAGGCCTTGCAAGAACTTTTTTTTTAAAGGCCATTGTCCAATGGAATGGTTGTATATTTAACAGTAGGGCTATGGAACAGCATGGGGTTATTTTATCATACATGAGCATGAGAGATCGCATAAAGTCATCTCAAGGTCAAGGTCGTCCCAAGGTCCGTGGTTTGGGGGGCATAATACATCTTTTGCTGTAGTTTGAATGTACATGAGTGTATTTGGGGATGGAGGTCAAGGTCAAGAGCTTGGAAAGATCCAAGTCGGTATTTGTATTTTAATGCCACCGTTTCATTAATTTTTTTCTGGGCCCTCATTTTCATGTTAAATATTGCATATTCCATAAGGAGTATGCGAGTCATATGGGCTTTGTCCTTCTAGTGTTACTAGCTTTTTGTGTTCCAATCGAAGATTATCTTCAACAACTTAAAAACCTGAAAAGTAGAAAACATGTAGCCTATAAATGTATAGTTGTTCATAACATAGGGACAAACCTTGCTATTACTTATTTTAGTTACTTATTGATATATAGCGCTTTATCAGCTCAAGAGCCGCTCAAGGCACTGTGCGATACAGGATCTAACTCAAGCCACCAGAGGCCCCCACTTGCAACCTTTGGGCACATGGTCTCTCAAACAACTAAGCACAATCCTGGCCGACTAGGAATGGGGAGAAGGACATACTAGTACAAGTTATTATTATTCCATATTTTGTTCACAAACAATTATACTTAACTATCCTATCCTATCCTGTCCCATAACCCGAAGGTCGTAGGGGCACCACAGATGATCGCTTAACCAGCATACTCCATCTTTCTCTGTCCTCAGCAGCCCTCATGGCTTCGCTCAGTGTCAAACCAGTCCATTCTCGAATGTTGTCCTCCCACCTCTTTTTCGGTCTCCCCCTTCTTCTACCTCCTTGCACTGTGCCTTGCAGAATGGTCTTTGCAAGGCCTGATGATCTGGTGACGTGGCCATACCATCGGAGTTTCCGTTTCTTCACCACTGTGAGCAGGTCATCGTGTTGTCCAATGGCTTGTGTGATGGTCTGTCGGACTTCAACGTTGGTGATGTGTTGGGTATAGGAAATGCACAGAAGTCTTCTGTAGCACCTCATCTCCATGCTTTGTATTCTTCGTTGGAGATCTGCTGTGAGGGTCCATGCTTCGCAAGCATATAGGAAGATGGAGATGACCAGAGAGCGCAGCAGTCTTACTTTGGAATGTAGACTGATGGTTCTGTCTTTCCAAATGGGCTTCAACCTTGTCAGGGCAGCAGTTGTTTGTGCGATCCTGGAGAGGACTTCCTGTCGAGACCCATTGTCTGACACAATGGCTCCTAAATATTTGAAGCTGTGCACTGTGTTGAGGGATTGGCCTTGTACTTTGATGTCCGTGTTGATGCCATTGGTGTTGTTGGTCATCATTTTGGTCTTCTCCGCACTTATTTCCATTCCATAAGCTCTGGAGGTGGTGTCAAGCCTCTGTACAAGCTGTTCAAGTTCTTGTTCCTCTCCAGCCAATCCATCAATATCATCCGCAAAACGAAGATTGGAGATTGCTCTGCCCCCTATACTGACTGTGCCTTCGTGATCTGCAAGAGCATCTGACATGATGCGCTCTAGGAAGATGTTGAAGAGTGTTGGAGAGAGTAGGCATCCTTGACGCACACCGATTGTTGTTCTGAACCAGTTCCCGATGACGCTGTTATGGAGGACTGCACTGGTAGCCTTGTCATACAGGCTTTTGATGACTTCTATAATTTTAGGGCTGATGTTGTACACTTTCATGGTTGCCCATAGAGCTGCATGCCAGACTCGGTCAAATGCCTTCTTGAAGTCTATGAACACATGATATAGATGTTGTTGGTGCTGTAGGTATTTCTCACAGATTATTCTGAGGTTGAAAATCTGTTCAGTGGTACTTCGCCCTGCCATGAATCCTGCTTGTTCTTCGGCTATGATTTGTTCAGCTTGTGGTTTCAACCTGTTGAGTATTATTTTCAGGAGGACCTTGCTGGGATGGCTGATGAGGCTGATGGTGCGGTAATTTTCACACTCCTGAAGGTTACCTTTTTTGGGAAGAGTGATGACAAGCGACTGGGTCCATGGTGTAGGCCATTCCCCACTCTGCCAGATCTTGTTGCAGATAATGGTGAGAGCATCAGTCATCGCTTCTCCTCCTGCTTGTAGCAGTTCCGCTGGTATGTTGTCCACTCCCGCTGACTTCCCTTTCTTCAGCGATTGCACTGCTGCCTCAACTTCTTCCCGGAGAATTGGGAGGATTTCTTCTTCTTCTCTGCTCTCGGGACATGCTAGAACTGATGGGTCTCCATTTGGTGTATGGTTGTAAAGGTCAGAGCAGTACTCTGTCCATCTGTCCAAGACTTCTTGTTCTTCTGTAAGGCAAATGCCAGACTTGCTTTGGATAGTGGAGACTTTGGGCTGTTTAACACTTGTCAGCCGCTTCACAGTCTGGTAGGCCTTCTTGCTGTTGTTCTTGTTCAGATTGTTCTCTATTTCCTGGCATTGATCTTCTATCCAGTTCTCCTTTGCTGTGCGCATGCCTTTTCGGATGTCATTGTTGATTTTTCGGTAGACATCAGCTCCCTGTGAGGTGTTCTTTTTCTTTTTTAACTCTCTTCGTTTATCACACAGATCCAAAAGTTCAGGTGTGATCCACGGCTTCTTCTTTGGTCGGTGCTTGCCAAGGATCTCAGTGGCGGCATCTGTTACAGCTGAGTTGAAGGTATTGGTCATGGTGTTGACATCTACTTCGCCTGCCCCCAAAATAAGCAGTGGTGCAAATTTCCCTCCAATTGTGGCCTGAAATATTTTTGCCACCTCCGGGTCTTGCAGTTTGTCCAGGTCGAACTTCAGCCTAGTGCACTTTGCTGTATTTACTCTCTTCAAATGGAGCCGGAAAGACATCATCACGAGATCGTGGTCACTTCCAATGTCTGCTCCTGGAAAAGTGCGTGTCCTGCCAATGTTGATGCTTGATCTGAAGCGTTTCTTGACCATGATGTAGTCGATCTGGTTGTGATGTTCCCCGCCGGGACTGTGCCATGTCCATCGTCTGGATTTTTTGTGGAGACCAAGCGTGTTTGCCAGTACCAGATTGTTGTATCTGGCAAACTCCAATAGCCTCAGACCCCTGTCATTTGTCTCGTTGTTGCAGTGGGGTCCGCATGTGTCTCCCCAGTTGTGGTGCGCATCTTGGCCAACCTTGGCATTCCAGTCGCCTTGCACTATGACTATGTCCTTCTTCGGCACTTGGTCAAGGACCGCCTGTATATTTTCATAAAAATCCTCCACTTCGCTGTCTTCATAGTCTGATGTTGGGGCATAGGCCTGGATGATGGTAATGTTGAAAGGGGTTGCTCTCAGACGGATGGTAATGAGTCTACTGGAGACTGGGCGGCAACCCATGACAGTGGCTAGAATGTTCTTGTGGACCAAGAATCCAACGCCGTGTTCGTGCCTGTCATCTCTACCGCTGAAATAGAGCTTGTGGCCTTTGTCAGTCGTTGTTTCACCTAGGCCTTTCCAGCGCAGTTCGCTGATACCTAGAACGTTCCATCGATAGTGGTCCAGCTCGTGGGCCAGTTCTTCTAATTTTCCTTCCGCAGTTAGGGTCCTGACATTCCAGGTTCCTATGACGATGTTGTTTCTCGTGCGGATCTTGCTAGTTTGTCCATCAGTAGCATACTTTTCACCTCCGTCCTGGTGGCCAACGGAAGGCGCGGTCCTTGTGTAGCCGGGCGACGACCGATCCGGCATGGAATTAGTGGATAGCCTCATCATGTGTTGTGTCTTGGGCAAAAAAGACCTGGCAGGGCCCAATCCTCTCCAGGCTGTTGGCCACAGCCGAAATCCACGAATACAGTGTGGCTCGCCTTGGCCCTGAGCACGTGGTCGTTGAACCTGTAGTAACGTGAGGTTCCTCCGCCCTGGCCGGTGACTTCTGTGTAGAAGACTTTCGCCCAGTGATGCCGTGCTAACATCACCCCTGTTAGTCGCCTCTTACGACACGCCGGGAAACGTTGGGTCTATTCTATTTGCCCGAACCCACAGAGCAAGGCTATTAACTTAACTATTAAACAAAAATGACCAAACTTTGAAAATGTGCAAGATCAGTTTTTTGACTTGCATGCACTATGTACTGACACCACCCCAATCCCTTCCCCCAGCCTCTGCCCTCCCTTCCCCCCTTCCCAACAAGAGCATGTACTCACTCCATCCCACCACACACACACACACACACACACACAAATCCAGATATTTTCCAATCTCTACGAGATGAGACCTGAATAGGCCAAAAATGATATAGGAAAAAATGTCTATCTGCCGTCCGTCTGCACAGAAACTTTAAAGTGACTTGGTACTCAGAGCCTATTACAACCAAACTTGATTAGATGGTGTTATATCCATGAGACCTCAAAAATAATAAGTGAACGATTAACTCCACTTCAAGGTCGTCACATGGTCATCAAATGTTAGGTTGTTTTGTATGTTTGTTTTTAAAAAGTTTTTCACAAAACTTTTTTTTTTTTTTTTTTAGGTTATTGCTATTTTTTTATTATATACTTTGATGCATTATAGATATTAATGAGGCACTAAGCAAATTTGGTAGGTCAAGGTCACTAGAGCTGCCCAAAATTGGGTTGTATAGATACTTTGAAGTGACCTTGACCCTAAACTACAAGAGTTATAAAGTCCAAACTTGTTGTATTTAGAGATGATAATTGATCTTTCATAGATGTTCAGTTTCTGTGTTGATCTTGAAGGTCAATGTCATTATAGGCCTTGCAAAAACATACAAAAAATAGGCCATCATACAGTGAAATGGCTGTTTATTTAACCCATAGTATGCAACAACATTGGGTTATTTGATCAGACATTCATGAGGGATTACGTGAGAGTGAAGGTCAACCCAAGGTCAAGATCACTGAAGGTCAAGATCATCCCAAAGACAAAGTCAGTTTTTTGTGTGTGCATAATACGTTTGCTGTATATATTTCGTAGTACATGAGTATTTGGAGCTAGAGATCAATGTTGTCTCAAGGTCAAGAGCATAGAAAGGTGAAAGTCGGTATTTGCATTTTAATGACACCATTTAATTTTGTTTTTTCTGGGCACTCATTTTCATGTCAAATATTGCGAGTTCCATAAGGAGCATGTGACTCATATGGACTTTGCCCTTCTAGTTGCAAATCTGTGTGAGATGAATCCCCAATAGGCTAAATACGACTTATTCTTTCTTTCTTTTTTTTAAATTTTAATTCGTCTTTCTGGAGTCCAAAAGTTAGCTGTTGTCACACTTATCTTTCCTCGAAATTTCAGGGGTTGCTCATAGTATAAGTCTTTGTCTATTATCAGCAGCTTGTACAACAATTGTAAATGTGTTGTAAATCAATTATTGTTTGCTGTTTAATTACTTTTAATATTGCATGCATACCTGTATAATTAATAGAGGCTATGGTTTTGGTTTTCCATTTTGAGTTACAAGGCAAAAAATTTAGTTGTGACAAAAACTTTTGAAGAAGAAGAAGGCTAAATAATTCATAGTTAAAAGTGAAGTACCAAAGAATATAAATCAATACGTAAATAAGATTTTTAATATATATTTATTAAAAAAACAAACACCTAACATTGCGAGGGAATTAAAAATAAACCTTGCAATAGGCACAAAAGAGCTTGCTGTAAAAATTGTAACTTTGTAGAGGTGTTCAAATCCAGAAATGTGTAACTTGCCTGCTGAGGTAGTAACTTAAGACATATTTATTTGTTGGCAGCAGTTTTAACTAGCCTTAAATAAATTAAACAGAAAAATAACAGAAGACAGATTGCAATTTGGTGGACTTTGCATTTTGCAAGATTTGATGAAAATAGATTGGGTAGAGGGCTGGGAAAAAGGTTGCCAGTCAAGTGAATACACTACATGGTTTAGGTCAAGCAAGAGGAATTTTGCCACTAAATTACAATCAGATACGCTGGCCTGTAATTTACAATTAGATTTAGAACTATCTGGCGGTGTTGGCATCTAGTATTTCTGACTCAAGACAAACCATGTATGGTAATATGGTCTTCAGATGAAAAATGTTGTTTCACTTTCAGTTGCATAAGGAAAGTACTGTGGCTAAATAGCCCAAATGTTTCTCTCTGACTGGGATTGATTTTCTGTTCATGGCTTGTGAACATCGTGCTAGTGTACAAGCAATGAAGTGTATACACTTCATTGAAAAAGTAACCTAGTAAAATGTTATTTTAGAAATTGGTTCAACAATTTCTTTTGTCATATTTTGTGAACGGCACAGAAGGTGCAAAAAAGGGTTTTGTTTCATCTACGTTTCAGTTGAGAAAGTTGCAGACATGTATTTTAGAAGACCCATCATTACTCATTAATTGGGTTATTAATTAATCCTCCTGTAAACTTTTGCCAAATTGACTTGTGCAATTTTTCATGTCGACATTTAAAGGAAAGTTCAAACTGTATTATTGACCAATTGGAAAATCTGCTGGATGAAGATAATTTTTTTTAAAAGTAAGTTTAATTTGTGTCTAGTAGTAGTAATGCTGTGTATTGTTAGAAGTTTATTTTTGTTGTTGTGTGCATTATATATATTTGGCATTGTGTGTCAATCTTTGTGACCTGATCCTACGAGGAAGGAAAGTTGCCACTATATGTAATTTGGCATCATTTTTTACACCAAACTACTGACTTTTAAACTGATGACTACTTCTGGCAGTGTTTGGTGTTTTCTTTTGTCTTGAACTGTGACCACCTTTTTGCATGCAAAAAAAAATCTGCATTGCATTTTAAGTGTTGGGATTGATAGACGAGATGCAGAGATTAACACGGAGAGAGAGAGAGAGAGAGGTGCAGAGATCTAGACCACCGTTATATTGTGTTCATTTACCTTTGGCAGCCTTGGTCCGGAGAGACTTTTCCACCTCACATTATTATCATTCGATAATTTCTTTTTATGTTATTTTTTTAGTACTGCGTGTTCATGCTAGTTTATCAACTGTGCTGTATAGGTTTGATTGTACTTGCTAGATGTATCTGTGTTGAATTGTATGAACCGGTGTTTGCGACAGCAATGAACAGGTTGTAGTGAAGACCTATTTCTGACTAGGAATTCTCTTCCCAAGAGTTAGGTTCCTACCCATTTCTGTTGCCATTGCCATGTTTTTTTTAGAAAACTTCATCCAGCCGTCTCTTTATACTATTGGAAATAATCACTTGATTTTCAACAAACCCAGCTGATACACTGACGACACAAAGCGAAATGGCCGTCTGTGTCTTTGGTACTATTCCACAAACTCTAACCAACTGGCAGCAGAGAAGGGGAAGAAGATCTTTCCTATGTAATTCCATTATTCCCCACAGGATAGCAGGCATGCCTACCCGTACAGAAATTTCCGTATTGTGTCCGGATATTTGAATACCTCGGCAAGCGCTACGGAAAATACGGATACTTGTTTCACAGTCTGGAAATACATAAAAATAACATTTAGAAAAAATTTAGAACTCGTTGGCCTGTGGTAATGCACCGCGTGACCTTTTTCCGACGGCCAAACTCGGTTTAATGCCGCGATTCGCAGTCGCAGTAGAGACACATGGCATCAAAGTTTCCGGTAGAGGCACCGAAGTTTGCCGAACCAGTTTTTGCGCAGTCGCAGTGAAGATCGGTGCTCGTGAGACAGAATTCAAAACATAGCGTCCAAACGAATGGCTAAGCAAAGTGATTGTGAATCTGAATCTTCAAAGAAACCGCGCAAGGAGCAGACATTTCTTGCCTCATATTCGGAAAAGTGTCCTTTCGTTATTCGCGGCAGCACTGATTCAAAAGTACGATTAGTGCCAACCAGTTTAACATCTCCGCTGGTGATATGAACGACATCAAGCGGCACGGGGAAGGCCCACATTACTGCATATCAAGAATTACGAGGCTTTGGAGAAGAAAAATAAAATTGTGGCAGCAAATCATTCTATCACTTGATTCTTCGCATAATATCAAAAAGGATGTGAAAAAACAATAGGTAGTAAAGGTAAATACAGAAATCGTAATAGTAATACAGAAATTTGAAAAAGCTAATATGGGAAGTTTTAAATTGAGGGTAGGCATGCCTGGGATAGCATTTCATGATTAGATCCAAGACGCTGTCGTTAACAATGAACTGATCCCTTGTTTTTAGGCCAGACAACTTGGTCCTGTATTTTACAGTGATGTTTTGTCTCCCCAAATAGGTTGATTGTTGGAGTGTTGACTTGTAATGTGCAAAAGAGGTATTTTTATGATTTGAAAGGAAAGTTTTGATACACCTTTGTTGAAAGTGGCTGTAATATGTACGGCGGAGTTCAGATGAGTGAAAATGCTTTCCAAATGACGGGGAAATTAACCCCTGTATCAATACATGTTGGGTTGTGTTTTAATAATGTGGTGTAGTTGTATGACTGTGTGGAAATGAGTAAAGATGCCTTGCATGTTTTGAAAGAAAAAAATTGATGTTGATCTGTTTATATGTGGTGTCAAGACGAAGGCATGCGTTTTAAATCCAAAGACCCCCCTCACACAATGTCCTTTTCACTATAGCTCAGGAGTAGAGCTTGGTGTGATAGATCCACTTCTCAACAAAGCCTACCTCTATGCTATAGAGGAAAGGAACTTGTACCTATGGGTTTAACTTTATTTTAATGGATTGACAACTGCACACCTCTGAGTATCATTTCATTAAAGATTTTATGATATACAGTGCCAGTATCTGCGGCAAGCATGCTCAAAGGAGCTTAATGCAAGAAAATATTGTACAAACTATTGCAGCCTTGGTAAGTTTGATTGTTTTTCTGTGACATTCAGTTGGAAGTTATTCAGTAAACTACACTTACCACTGTCTTGTTTCCCTCCGTGGGGGTGCTGGGGGTTTCAGTATAAATACTACAATAGTATCCCCACTTTCTGGAAATGTAGTGCTTTAAATTTCCACTGTCGCTGTCTTTCTCCTTTGTTCTTTCTCATTCCTGCTCTGTTCTATCAATCTACTATAAGTACTATCTTCTTCTTCGCTAGACCAGTCACCTACCTTTTTTCTTAAAACTCTTCCGGGACAAAACTCCTCATTTGTGTGTGAGGTCTTTTGGATCAGCTTGAAAATATAACATTGAATATTGGACGCTTTCAGCCAGGTGGTCACTGGGGATTCCTATGATGTTATTGTTTAGCAATGTAGGCATTTCAAATGTATGTGTTTTGTTGATATTTTATAATGATGTTTGTATTCTATTTTGTTTTTGTAAACAGTGTGTTTGATAAATTATAGTATAGCCTCAGCGTCCCCTGCGTTGGATGTCTTTATTGTAAAGTGACCGGCTGGTAGAGTGCCTTCAGTGTTACTGCTGGGGTTGCTTAGGCAGATCTTTTATGCGGATCAGGGGCGAGTCCTCTTTCAGCAAAGTTGTGGACCCTGTAAGTAATGAATAACTAACTGACTGGCTGTCTTGTTTCCACCCGTGGGGGTCCCGGGGGTTTCAGTATAAATAGTTTCAGTATAAATACTAAAATAGTATCCCCGCTTTCTGGAAATTTAGTGCTTTGAATTCCCATTGTCGCTGTCTTTCTCCTTTATTCTTTCTCATTCCTAATCTGTCAATCTACTATACTATCTTCTTCTTCGCTAGACCAGTCACCTACCTTTTTTCTTGAAAACTCTTCCTGGACACAACTCAGTTGTGTGTGAGGTCTGTTGTATCAGCTTGGGAATATTGGATGCTTTCTGCCAAATGGTCACTGGGGCTTCCTATGATGTTATTATTTGGCAATGTAGGCATTTTATATGTATGTGTTTTGTTGATATTTTATAATGATGTTTGTATTCTATTTTGTTTTTGTATACGGGACTTCAATAAATTAGAGTATACTATAGCCTCAGCATCCCCTGAATTGGATGTCTTTATTGTAAAGTGACCGGCTGGTGGACTGCCTTCAGTGTTACCACTGGGGTTGTTTCTGCAGATCTTTTATGCGGCTCAGGGGTGAGTCCTCTTTCAGCAAAGTTGTGGTCTTGATTTTGTGGTCCTGATTCAGCTTTTTGCAGTCCGCTGGACCCTGTAAGCAATGAATAACTAACTAACCCCTTTAGTGACATGTTAGAGAACCCAGTAATTGTGACAAAAAATATAACTGACAGACTCATTGCACACACACACATGTATAGATTGACCTGGTGGTCCGTGGTGGTAGTGCATAATTTGCAGTGAGTTGTTGCTTGGATTCAGTCTTTCAATTCAGCGCCTTGTGCAGCATTTTGACCCGATAGGTGAGGAGTACGACAACTTAGCCTTGTAATGGCTTTATAGGAGTGTCCAGCTTTTAGTGGCTTTGTACAAGTGTGTACAACCTTGTATTGGCTGTGTACCACTGTCCAGCCTTGTATTTGCTTTGTATGATTGTCTTGATTGTTGTCCAAGATGGTGAACAAGTCTTAAAGATTGGATGAACAAAATGTCGCATCCGTCTTTTTGTTTACTGGATGATAGAATGTTGCCTCTTGGAAATGATACTGCCAGTGTTCACAAGAGTGAGATGTGGCAGCATTATTTCCCGGTGACCATTTTAATGTAACATAAAGTTTTGCCTGTGCTGTATTTGTTTTTTTGAAAAAAATGATAGTGTAATTGGTGTGGGTACATCACTACTTGTTATTTTACCTGTAGTGCAGACCTGCCTACTCTCCCGCTTTTGGCGGGAGACTCACGCTTTTGCCAAAATGGAGCTCTGTATATATATATATTATAAAATCACCAATTTTGCCATGATATTATACAGAGCTCCATTTTGGCAAACCCTCGATCCCCTGTCTCCCGCTTTTACTGTGAGGGGGGGTAGGCAGGTCTGGTAGTGTGTGTTACACTTGTGTGCTGATGGGTGGAGCAAATTAGAGCAGAATGTTTGTACGTGACCATGTGTATCTAACGCACAACAGTTTCAGAAAACGTCAACCTGTGGGGATACTGAGAGATCTCGTAGTATAAATAGTTCCACCACTTTCTAAAAATTTAGTGAGCACTTCAAATGTCCTCTTTTGTATCACTCATTGTATTTCTGCCTTAGTTTTTCTTTTGTTGTCTACACTATTCCCTCTTTCAATATGTCAGTCACCTACCATTTTTTGACAGCTCTCCTTAAACTCTTCATTTGTGTATGGGGTCTGTTTGGTCAGCTTGGGGATATTGGACACTTTCTGCCAAATGATCACTAGGGCTTTCTATGGTAGTATTATTTAGCAATGTAGGCATTTTACATGTATACGTTTAGTTAATATTTTATAATGTTTGTATTCTATTTTGTTTTTGTAAACTGGGGTTCGATCAATTAGAGTAAAGCCTCTGTGTCCCCTGCATAGTATGCCTTTATTGTAAAGTGACTGGCTGATGGAGTGCCTTCAGTGTTACCATTAGGGTTATTTCAGCAGATCTTGTATACAGATCTGGGGCGAGTCCTTTTTCAACCAAGTTGTAGCCCGGATTCGGCTCTTTGCAGTCAGCCTAGGCACTATAAACAATGACTAACTATCAAACATTCAGATAATGTTTGCTTGCTTTTAGAATGGCGAAACAAAGAAATACTTCGTGAGTGATGTTTCAGATTGTGTGTGTGTGTGACTGTGTGTGCATGGATATGAGAGAAGGAATATGTGTGCATGAGAGAGAATAACGAAATATGAGTTTTAACAAAATTATTTCTTCGTTTTGAACAGAACTGAAATCAAGAATGTATTTTGAGGACTTTTAGTAAGTACTTTAAAACATTAAGATATATATGCAGAGGAGGTAATGTGTTGACAATCTTCAGCTCCTTTAGTAATACTTTCAGGATTTAGCAACAGTGATATTGTTTAGGATTTGACAGTAAGTACTTTGGTACCAAGGTGAATTTATCGCATAATGCTAGCTTTGTATGTTCTGAATCAGAAATTTTGAGCTTCATTTTCTTTTTTTAAAATCCATCTTGTGATGCACCTTTGTACATATTTGAAAAACTGGGTGATGACAAATTTTCTTTAAATGTACAGTGTAAAATATTTGAATGACAACATGCATAAGACTGCTAGTTTTGTATGTGTGGTGTTAAATGTTAAGTTTGACTTGTATTTTGCTGTCACTGTATTCTTTTATTGTGTTGATGTTATGCTGTATTTGACCTACGGCAGTTTTGTATGTATAAGTGTGGAGAATGTTCTAGTTGTAACGCATACAGGTACCAAAGTCAAGGAGGTGAGAATTGAACTGTGATATAAAACTTGAAGGAAAAAAAAATGATGGAGTGACAACAGTCATCTCCATACATTTGAAATATAAAAAAAATTAAATTGAAGTATAACCTGCGTTGACTTCCACTTTTTCTGTTTCAAGATGTTTTTTTTTTGTTTTGTTTTGTTTTGTTGTTTTAGGTTTTGTGGTTTTTTTTGGAGGGGGAGTGGGGGAACGTTCTTTTTCTTCTTCAGACTTTTACTTTACACCTCGTCTGCTATTATTATTTATCTGTTATTTTCTCCCCAATGCCAATGGGGGAGGGGGGGGGGGTGTGCCTGGGGTTTCTGTATAAATAGTATTTTCACTTTCTGGAAATTTAGTGCTTTAAATTCTCACTGTCAGTGTCACTGTCTTTCTCCCTTGTTCTTTTTAATTCCTACTTTGTTCTATCGATCTACTATACTATCTTCTTCGCTAGACCCGTCACCTACCTTTTTTTTCTTCAAAACTCTCAAAACTCGTTTGTGTATGAGGTCGGTTGGGTCAGCTTGGGAAATGTTGGACACTTTCTGCCACATGGCCATTAGGGCTTTGGAAGCCCTTCCTATGATATTATTTAGCATCCTATGATATTGTTTAGCAATGTAGGCATTTTATATGTGTGGTTTGTTGATATTTTATATTTATATTTTACCCCTGAGTGGTATGTCTTATTGCAAAGGGACCAGCTGATGGAGTGCCTTCAGTGTTACCACTATGTTTGTTTCAGCAGATTTTTATCTTCTTTCAACGAAGTTGTGGTCCTGATTTGGCTCTTTGCAGTCCGCTGGACACTGTGAGCAATAAATAACTAATAAGTGCTTTAAATTCCCACTGTCATGTCATTCCCCTTAGTTCTTTCTCATTCCTACAGTGTTTATCAATCTACCATACTATCTTTTTCGCTAGACCAGTCACCTACTTTTTTTTTCCTTGAAAATTCTTCCAAAACGGATCTTGCGAAATACCAAAAACGGGTGAAACCGGGCCTAAATACCAAAGACGGGTGAAACCTGGTTCTATTTACCTAAACCCGGTGAAATCGACTTTCGGAAATGAAATAAAACAGAGTCTTGTGTATTTGAAAACCCAAAATTGCTTTTGACTAGAAACCGCTTTCATTTTTAAGTAGGTTCAAGCGTGTTTTTTTTTTTTATTTTGTTATTTTTATTTTGTTTGTTGGCTCCACTGATGACTACAAACAGAAAAACAGACACAACCAATACAAAGGTTTATTCTATATAAAAAAAAAAAAGAACAAAAAAGAGGTAACATACTCCTTCGTGTGAGAGTATAAACCGAAGTCTAGTCTGTTAATCGCACAGCTTTCGGTTTTACTACTAGGGCTGTTTCGGCAGATCTTTTATGCGGATCGGGGGTTGTCCGGTCCTGATTTGGCTCGGAGGAGTCCGCTGGACCTAAAGCAATAATAATCTAATGTAATGTTCATCGCACGGATTTTAAAGTTCCTGACAGTCATGTTAGTCAATGTTTACATGGTCCAGCGGACTGCAAAGAGCGGAATCAGGACCACAACTTGGTTGAAAGAGGACTCTCCCCAGAGGCGTAAAAAAGATCTGCTGAAACAACTCTAACGGTAACACTAAAGGCATTCTACCAGCCAGTCACTTTACAATAAAGGCATACCATGCAGTGGAGGCTGAGGTTGTACTCTAATTTATCGAACCCCTGTTGACAAAATTGAATATGAACATCATTATGAAATATTAACAAAGTACATACCTATAAAATGCCTACATTGCTAAATAATAATACCATCGCTAATGACCATTTGGCAGAAAGCGTCCAATAGCCTCAAGCTGACCCAACAGACCCCATACACAAATCAGGAGTTTGGAAGTTTTCCAGAAAAGGTTGGTGACTGATATGGTCTAGCGAAGAAGATAGTAGGTTGGTAAGAATAAAGGACATATGTACTTAAAATCTAAGTGCCCGACGATATACCCAAATGTCAGCAGTTACTGTAGTATTTCTTCAACTACCACTAGTCTTGTCTTCATCTACCACTACACTCGACAACTTTGAACTATAAGAAGGTTATAAAGCGTGACGCCCGCCGAACCATAATTTTTCTTTGATATGATGATGATAATCATTATTGTCAGGGTGGCGACGTGGTGATCGTCCTTAACGCTGATGCAATAGGACGTTAAGCTTCGTTGTTCCTCCTCCTATAATTTTTTTTTTATGTCCCTCCTCCTTTTCCTCACCCCCTTACACGCA